>CAEMYA010000002.1:3494598-3510592 GCA_903131615.1 Diplodus sargus | reverse complement strand
ACACACACACACACACAGACGGACACACACTGCTTATTAAATAGTTTTCTAGAACATCGCCTAAACACTTTCACCTACTGAATGAATGGGACTAGGTCAAAAAATCGCAGACACAAAGACACAGAAAGACAGAAAGACACACACACACACACACTCACATGCACACAAACACACACACACAAAATGAATGACACCTGGTAAAAAGATCGAAAGAAACATCGACCTCTCTGGCGTACTGTGACCGAGACACACCGTTCAAACTTTAAAATGTAGATAAAAGTCCAAATTATCAACGTGGGATTCAACTTTTGCTTTAGCTTTCGTAGTTTTTGTTCATCACGGGGCAAAGCGCACAGCCCACTCTTGCGATTCCCCGGCGGGGAATTGTCTAGTTATTATTGTTATGAATATAACATATGGTGAAGTAAATCAAAAACTAAACTTTATTTTTTAATAATTATTCTCTTTCATCTTTAATTGTTTATTGATTTGTAACTATAACGAATCTGTTTCATGTTCTATAGTTTCTTATTCTCACTATAATCTCAAATTCCTCTAATCTTGGAAAGGGTTCCAAACTAAAATGTATAATTAAAGACATTTACAAAATCATAAAATTAGAGCTAAGTTTATGCACCTTTTTCTGCTACGTCTGTATTTTAGTGGAATAGGAGTATCTGTGTGTGCTGTATGTGTGCAGATTACTTTCAGGGATAAATTTCGGACTGAAGATCATTTCACCGGGGACAGTTTGTCCAACTTGAGGCAAAAATTATATCAAATGTGTGTTGTCTGTATGTATGTATGTATATTCTACAATATGATGATGAACAATGTTTACTGTGAAATGGGATATCTCTAAAGCACAGAAACGTACATCTGTTATCATACACATTGATAATCTAATGCAATTCAACACAACTGTTCTGCCATAAAGTCTGGTTTTATAATTATAATTATTTTTGATGCTGTCACAGAGGTCTTAATTCAGTTATACATTTTGGCATTGAGGTCAGAGGTAATGTTGGTGTTGCACTGGATTCAACTGATTTGTAATATTCAGCCTCATACATATATTTGAATGGAAAGGAACAACATTTTAATAACACCTTTTTTTCTTTTCATTTCTTCCCTCTTTCCGCCGCTCATATGTCACACTCTTAACTCACACAGCCACCAATCTGATACCTGACCTAGATCACTGAACACAGATACTGATCACTGCCTCCCATTCAAATATGCAAACATCCACACACACACACACACACACACACACCCAAACCACACACAACTCATCAAGTATCATTGTGGATCCAAACAAAAGTTGTTTGTGTCTGTATATCAGACCATGTTTATGTACTGTTTTTTCAATTTCTTGCTGTCTTTGTTTTCTTGTTGTTTCTGTTTTGAAGGATTCAGTATAGATACCTACAAGCTGAAACCACGCTGCTGATCAACCCCATACCTTGTTAAAGTAATATACCAGTACCTCAAAAGAAGTTTGTTTTTTTTAAAGAAAGCACATGAACACACGGCTACTCAGCATCACTCTGTAATGTTTAATAGCTTTTTTTAAAAATTGCGTACCATACACATGAGATACATTGTTTCTTATAAGCAAATATATATTATACTTTCAATTTGATAAAAGGTTACAATCTGTACAATCATCTGTGGCTTCTAATATGATTCTTTTTTACAGTGAAAATCATGAATATAGCATATATCAAACAAAACTGCAAAATGACTTCATGATGGGGATTTCTAATTTCGGCTTAGAAACGCCACATTTGACAAAGGTTGCATTAAACATACAGCAAGTGGTTCTGGGAATACTGTCAAAGTGTGAGTGTTAACCCCATAAGCAGAGAAGACATTATTTAAAAGAGAAGTGTTATAAAAAGGTTAGATTTGGCACATATAGCATTACTTCAAAAACATTAAACGATCGTTCCACTATTTGCTGTGGAGGAATTAATGTAAGTTTAACTTTTACAGCACAGAACAGAACATGATCACTTTACCTTTATCAACTTTATAAACTTTGGCATCATACTCCATGGCTTAAGAGAGACGAATGTTAAATTTTTTTAAAAAGCCAAATATTCTCTAAAGATCAACTTACATGCAATAATCCTATTCGTTCTTCTGCATAGCGTAGTAAAAGTGCTGTAAATCTTTACTTGTTTACTTTAAGCACGTATCTACAGATGTTCATGTTGTTTCCTCAAACTTGCCCGTGGTGCTTTCAGAGATCTGTAAGATAATCTGAGGAAGACATGCGAAGGAAACGTTAATGCCAGAAAAATGTGCCACCCTTACTAAAAAAACTCTCCGCAGCGGTTTGTGATGGCACCATGGTCACAAAAAGCTGAATGCAGCATCATACTGTATCAGGGCCTCAGAAGGAACCGTTCAGCTGCTCAGAGGGAAGGAATGCAAATTTCCTGCAGCTGCAAATAGCTGTGGAACAAAACAGCCCATTCTCTGCATCTGAAACAGTATCATCAGCATTCATTCTTTCCTCTCAAGTGGCGTGTGTGAAAACACTCTGCAAGTCTCAGTGGAACACACACATGCACTCATGCAGGGAGGTGAGGTGAGAAACCACACAGTGTCCCTGCCTTCACCTCTGTTCTGGGAAACATGCAGGTCTGACTCAACCAGATGTAGGAGTGTGGAGGGAAAATGGGAAAAGAAACTCTTGGGTGTCAGAGAAGGATCTGCTGGAAGGAGTGATTGGTGGAGTCCAGGTGGACATGGGGCAAGCAGGATGTGGGGAGGTCAAACCGGTGCCACGTAATTCCCAGGAAAAGTCCCAAAAGCACGAGTCCGTTCTGACGTACCTACAGAGAACGGAGCACACGGCGTGGTCACATAACAGAAACTAATACATGGACGAGTCTGAAACTGAATGTGCAGTTCACTGAGCAAAACACATATGCAATGTTTCATGATGTCCACTAGAGGGGGCGCTGACACTGCACAATGTTCTGATACTGGTTGTTTAAGATGTTTTACCATCTTAATGAAACTCTGTTTAATACTTTGTGTTTTTTATCTACACTGTAAACCAGTAGTACTCAATTTACAGCCCACTGGTCAAATCTGGTCGGCAATACAGTGCACTTTCTTATTCATAACCAAAATACATTGATTCATTTTTTTATTTGTTACTTTTGTTGTTGCTGTTTAAATTAATTAGTAAACACTTTCTAATGTCTCTTGGCTGATCAATCCGACCACATACATGTATATGTCACACTAACAGATCTTAAACATGCCATTTATTCTGTATGTTTATGGTTCATGTTTATGAATCATTCCAACATCTGTGTTTCTTTCAAAAGTAACCAGATCATTTACAATTAAAATGCAGCAGCAGCTAGTAGTTGTGGTGAAATATCTAATAAAGATCTCACCCATTTTAATTGGTAGTAAGTTAGTCAATTTGTATCAAAATGTAAAATGTTTGTGCATTTTATCTCATAAATATTAGTAATGTTTGTTGATTGACTGGCCCCTGGCTTCTGTCACTATTGAGAACAGGTAAGAATAGTTTGGACTGACTGTAAAAACACATTCCTTCACTTCAAGAAGAGAGGTTTATCTTTGCTGATTCCCAGATGACACGGCCTATCAGTACAATTTTTAATTTAACAAAAAGGTATTAAATGCCCCTATGACCCCCCACTGTGTGCAATCTACAAGAGGGTGACAAACTAGAGGAATAACCTGAATAAGATCACAAACGAAACAAATGTAGATACATGCAGGACACAAGAAATCACCAAATACTTTCATAAGTATGAAAAATGCGTGAATAGTGGCCCTCGAAGTCACTTAATGTTAATGCAAAGAAAAACCTATTTAAGGTTTTAGAGCGACTTATAACTCAGTGCCATTCACCTCTATCAATAAAACAGCAAATGAGCGGACATCTTTTGGGAGATTGCTGTTTTGTCCTTCCAGCAGGAGGCACTGAACACTTGTGGATTGTTTTGTCCTCTAATTTATTAACTATCTCTACATGATGTCATGCTTCAGTAGGCTTCTTACACAGCACATATACTGATGAGATGTGGAAGAAGTACGTGGAACCTGTACTGAAGTAAAAGCAGCAATACCTAAGTATGGAAATGCTCTTAGGCACAAAAGTATTAGCATTAAAATATACTCAAAGTACATATTATGCAGAAAGACCCCATTATATTATTGCATTATAATTATTGATACATTGATGTGTTCTTCACTTTAATGTTGACGCTATTGAAGCTGGTTTATCTACTTTACAGTTTGCTTGTTTTTACAGTTTTTTATATAGTAGCTGGGCACCTTGTAAATGTTTCCCTTGGGGGCTCAATAAAGATGTATCTTAATCTGTAATATAACATATATTATGATATATTTCCTTATTATATTTTGCATCATTAAACTAAAACTGCGAAGTAACTAGTATCTAAAGGTGTAAAACAATGCAGTAAAGTAAAAGGACAGGACCGAGCTTTAGACATCACATCTTATCTCAAGATATCTTAATGAGCAAATATCTTGTTTCAAGTGCAGATTTCTTTGTAATAACAAATAATGTGAAAAAAAATTAAACTTATTTTTGAAATAGCATTTGTTTTTTCAGTGGTAACATACACCGTAGATTTTATTCCTAAAGAAAGATCTCTTCCTTTCTTACCTACAAACCAGCCGTCGTCACATTTCTCCATCACTTGCACGATGTCTCCTTCTCTGAGCTCCAACTCATCTGAGTTCTGTGGCTTGTAGTTGTAAACAGCTTTGTATCTAAAATAGAAAAAACAAATGGTCTGAGCCACAAATTTACCATGGCTGCAACACTCGGTCTGTGCTGCAACAATGTGAACAACAAATCTGGATATTTACGGTTGGTGTTGCGCCACAGCAGAACCAGGGTTGTTTTTCATTTGCGTGTGTGGCAGGGAGTTAACGTGTGGATTAGGTGGAGCAGCCCGGTTTGGTATTGCACCCTGGAAGAAATAAAAAAACTTGCGTCAGACATGATGAACTGAGAACTGATAAACAACACTGAAAGCAACACCAGGGGGGAGGACATGCAGTGAGAGCAGACCTGTGAGGGGTCAGTGTATCTGGGAGTGTTCACTGTGGTAGCTCCTGCTCTGTGTGCGAACGCTGACGACTGAGTGGAAGGTGAAACAGCTCTAACAACGGGGCTCTGGTTAGCCGAGTTTGTCCCAGCCCAGTGGCTGTTCTGGATGGTGGGTGAAAGGGTTTTGGGGGTGCTCTGGGGCCACCGATTGGCCGTTTCTTTGGGTGTCTGCGTGGGGGAGCGTGACTGTGAAGCTGGGCTGCCGTAAGGCCCAGGTGAGGACGGCTTCAGCGGGGAGTGCTCAGGTTTGGGGCTGAGGGAAGTGGGGGTGTAAGGGGATAACGGTGATCGCGGGCAGGGTGAGTGGAGTGGACGTCCTGGACTCTGAGGTCCAGGAGAGGCAGGAGACATGGGGCCAGGTGAGTAGTCATCCGTGGAGTATTTGGTGCGGGGCATCTTGTTGACCTGGACATAACTGGCCGGGAAGATGCCGCTCCGGCTGGTCCCTGAGATCCTCCCCTCTAACCACTTATCGTCAACACGCCGGGTTATATCGATCACCTCACCCTAAGGAACGAAACACATTGGAAAGTTTGACGTTACACAGAGATAAATGTCCAATGACATTTAAATGCTGACATTTAGTTCAAGGTAGGGCTGTTACTTTTTGCATATTTTGCGTATAGTATGAGGCGATTACCAGCTTAACTTAGCATATAGACTAGAAAGACTTTGTGCAGATCTATCAACAACATAAGACATTTCAAATGTAGTTCTTTACATTTTCTGCTCAGTGGATTTTGTTACAGAGGCTGCTAGCTGTTTTCCCAGTTGCCAGTTTTGATGCTAAAATAATCTCAGCAGCTGTATTCAGCTTCCCATTTAGTATACAAACATGCCAGCGATATCAAACTTTTCATCTCTCTCAGAAAGAATACCACTGTGTTAAGGTGCTGATAATATTTTCAGCCAGAAGCTAACTTGTGTGCTCCAATGCAAACAGCCACAGCGGCTCAATATAGAGCGAGAGCAGCTCCACTTCAACACTCACCTTACGGAAAGAAAGTTCAACAGGTAGGTCAGCGTTGAAGTTGAACAGAGCAACAGCTTCCCCGTAGTCCAACACCTGCAGGGTGGGAGGCTTTATGGGAGTCGGCTTCTCTGAGGGAGGCAGAATCTATGAAGGACAGAGATAACAGATTTGTGTCAGAGGGAATTAGATAACCAGCACAGTCGAACAGTGCCGAGAAATGATATGAAGATATTCACCTCCACGTAAGTTGTGGGGAAAATGCCAGCTCTGCCGTGATGTTCTCCTTCAAACCAGTTGGCATCTACCTGCCTGTGGATGTAAACGATGTCGCCTTTCTGCAGTGTGAGCTCCCTGAAGGCAGGATGGCGTAAAGATCATGAGACACACCAAAGAAAAATCCATTCAATTTTAGAATCAAGACAAAAGTTCAGACTTCTAAATGAGTGTGTGAAATGAAGAGAATTTGGGTTTTGGATTTGGATAATAATGTTGGATAATGCTTTAATGTAATGATTTCTTTTGGAAAATGTAAATGACCCTGCAAGGAAGGAAATGGCATATTTATCACATCAGCTCACGCTGTAAACTCACTTGGGTGACTGAGCCTGGAAACTGAACTTGGCACGCGCTGCTTTCATCTGGAAAAACAAACAAATCCTTCAGTGTTTTGGGACAATGTGTGCGAATGCAGTTATTATGTGAACAATTCAGAAGGATCCCAGATAACAAAAGCAAAATAACACAACTTAAACACCGCACAACAGAATGGATTCATGAAACATTTCCTTGCATTATAGCCGGCAAAAAAGTCACAGAAATGTACCTTTTTCTCCTCTTTCTTAGGTGGGTGCTCCATGGTCTCATTTGCAGGGGAAAGACGTTCTACTGTGGAACAAAGTCAAGTCACGGCAGCATCAGTGGAGTCTGAAACTCTTTCCTTCATCAAATGTTGTTTTGGGAGGTGTTGCTACGAAAAAAAGCAATCACAGCTTCCACAAGCTCAAGAAGGACTCTGTACTCCTATCCAGGAAGAACAATTGAATAAAGCTAATCTTTAATCAGGTCTTCCGAGTTCCACTTCCTATTTTTGTGGGCTTCCTCCCCACCCATCTACAGGACCCCTCTGATTCTGTAGGAAAGAACTGCTAAAGCTTTTCATGCTCACACCAGCCTCGTCTGAAATGCCAAACATCAGAGCAGAAACAGCCGTGGCAAAACGGGAGAATCATGAGACCTTGGAAATATATTAGATTACCAAACGCTTTCATCAAATGCATGCAGCCTGATTGAAAGAGCCGCCCTCCAGCTTAGAGGGCATGACTTATGGTCGGTTTAAAGTAGAAGAAGAAGAGCAGAAAACGATCAGCTTGTGGACAGCGCTGCTAGAAATATAAACTGCTGCGGTACTTATCAAAAGTTTCATGGGAAAATCCCAGTGTGCATGTGTGCTGCAGAGCCTAAAAGGGAAGAAAACACTTGTGCATGTCGTTTACCATATGTGGGAGCAGAGGTCGATGATGTTCCAGCAGGGCGATGGACCGGCTGCCTTGCTGCTGATGAATTGCTGAAAGCAAAGTGAAGAAAATAAAACATTTCTGTGTTTATAATTCTGTCACTGTGTCTCCTGATCGGGGGAGGGGATTTCTGATGACAATGAAGGCCAGTGAAACACACACACACACACACAGTCCACGAAACAGTGTGTGGGAGGATTTCCTGCATACTAAGTACAACACATCTGGTTGCAGCTGCTGGTTTTTTCATACACTGGATGGAGATGACACAAATGATTAGACTAGCGAGAAGGGCGTGCAGATGATACTGTGTGAGTCATCAAGTTTGGACCTTAAAGGGACAGTCCACCCTCAAATTTAAAATACACCATCTTCCTCATACTTGTCGTGCTATTTATCCATCTGGTTTGTTTTGGTGCGAGTCGGCAAGTTTCGAGATATCAGTCACAGAACTGTCTGTCTTCTTTTGTATATTGGATCTAGATGGCACTCGGCATATGTACATTCAAAAATAATCCTCAGACTTTGTTGTGAGCACTTTCATTCTGCTGAACTGCACCCGCCAACCACACCACAGCGCAAAAGGAAGTGTGCATCATGATCGAACTAGTCAAAGTTACCGCTCACCTGAGAAGGACGACATGAAAAGGAAACCTACTATGCGTCTTCATTTGCTGTGATATAGGTTCTTGTGCATGAAAAAGGTCTTTAAGGTTAAAAAAAGCCCAAAGTCTGCGCCAACAGAAGCTCCTCTCTCCCACAGAAAATGCTGCTCCTGAAACGCCTCTTCAGTAGTCCCGCCCTTAATTTTACGACTTCTTGACATTATGCTAGACGACCAGGTCACACATTTGCATAATGTGTGACTATATTCACACAGTGGAACTGAAGCTAACTGGAAGATAATAGCACAATGAAGCCAATCGGAGATGATATGAGCGGTGCTTGCTCAGGCATGTGTCAGCTGACCAATCAGAGCAGGGCCTCAACGGGCTAGAAGGAGCAAAAATACAGCAATTCAGACAGAGGGGGGAGCTGCAGCGGGATGAGAAACCTGATGCTCTTTTTCTTTTTTACATTAAAGCAAGTAAACCTGTTCTAGCAGTAATCCAAGATAAAATCATGAACCTCAAAATGAGCTTAAAAGTCCCCTGATCTCAGGAGCGAGACCCTTATCTATGGTTATTTCCATGGGTACATAGCAATAGGTCAGAGGGAAACTACGTATTTTTGATTTTGAGGTGAATTTTACAGCCCTGAAACTCTATTCACAATCAAATCCATGAGTCTGGTCATTTCTGGACTCAGAATTAATCCAAAAACCCAATGCTTCCTGCCTAGTTTCCTCTGGACTCATCTGCATATTTCCACACTGACACTGTTGTTTTGTATTCCAGTATTTGCAGCTGCATGAACACAGCGAAACAACTTGAAAACCGTCAAAGACATGCAATTTCTTCATGCTGTATGGTTTGGTTTCACACGTCCTTGGCAGCAGGTTCTTTAAAAATAAAAGCCCCCTTATCCCACTAAGCCAGAGAGGGTCAAACCCCATGAACTCAACTTAGCAAACAACAGCGAGAATCCTCCCAGAAAGCATGACACACATGGTGAGAAATGTGGAATGCTGCCTGCTGTTTGAAGTAACAAATACTGTACTTGTACGGCTTGTTAAAGTTCAACAGCTTCCTAAAAACATCCAGCACAGAGAGTCACCTGATCGACTAACAGAGAAGGTACCCCGCGAAGAATTAATGATTGCGCCGTCCAATCACAGTGCTCGGTTGCTTAAAACAGCAGGAAGCAGCGGGCAGTTACTCCCACTTGATGAAGCAATATCAAAGAGGATTAAGGAGGTCTGTTGCATGCGGATTGACCCAGACATCTCCAGTAACCTGCCCTGCGTGAATACACAATAGAAATAACATCACTATACATCACTTTCAATAACTTTATTTGAATTTAGTTATCTACTCTCAATGTGTGCAGGACACACACTGTTACAGCTCTGTAAAAAGATTTAAAGAAGTGCCAGGAAAACAGTGAAGGAATGTAACTGAGTACATTTATTGTACTTTATTTAAATGTTGAGGTACTTCAGTATTTCTATTTTGTGCCACTTCAGCTTCCACTCAAGGTCAACACTGTATATTTTTTACTCCCCTACTAATTACTACACACTGCATTAGATCCAAATAAGCACATTTAAAAAAATAAATTTATTTATCAGCAAACGGATTAACATAACACTGATGCCACTAATCAGGAAAATGCTGACTACTATATACTCAATCTATGTACTATTTACTTTTACTAGTAATTTTGATACTTAAGTACATTAACCAATTACATTTTTAAGACTTTTATTCAATTAATATTTGTCTCACTTTTGTCAATGTAATATTCTTAAAAAGTAACTACATTTACTCAAATACTGTACCATGCACAGTTTTGAGGTAGCTGTACTTCAAGTGAGTATTTTTATTTTACTTTTTCATTTTTACTTTAAACATCCACTCCACTAAAATTTGGAGCCAATCCACAAGATTAATTTGATTACTTTAGTGAGCAGTTACTTTGCAGGTTGTATGCTGCGGAGGAGCCAACGTAGCACATTTCTTTTAATTAATTAATCCGCAGTGAGATAAAAGAACACTGATTCTGACCATCAGAAAGATAAATAACATGTACATATATGTATAGTTTACTTTTACATGTACTTTTGATGCTTAAGGTCCAATACTTGAAGACTTTTTACTTAAGTATCATCCATATGGGTGGGTTTCACTTTTACCAAAGTAATATTTAACACAATATTGTTACTTTTACTCAAATATTACTTCTGGGTACTTTTTACAACACTGGTCAGCAATGGAAGCCTTGAAACTACTTTGTCATGTAATGTAACATAGATTTACATTCAGTACAAGGCTGACAAAACACTTCAAGTTAGTCTTTCAGTGGGATCTCTTGTGGGAAAAATGCTGATAATTGATTGAAATGTGGTTAAAATGTCTGTAAAGATGTAAATATAACCTGCTCATGTATACCAGCAATGTTGTGACTGACCTGTAGTGTGTGGTGCCGGTCTGTGGAGCGGTCACTGGATCCCGGCCTCTGGCCTCCTGAAAGCAGAGTGAACATTAAACACAGTTTGCTCCCTGCAGCCTCACAGCTCTGAGGAAATCTCACAACAACTCAGACAAAGTAGAGGTGCTGACCACTCCCAGAGGAGCAAGAAATCCCCTGGGTCCTATCCTCCTCAGGCTAAAAAAAACAGCACCGCTCATGATGTGTCTGAGCTGCCTGTGATTTCAGCCAGATCAGAAGCAGATTAAATCACACAGGAATCGGGAACAGCATGACAATCAGTGACAGTTTTTGGCAGGCTTACATCCAAGTGTCTCTCTAAGACAAGCACTGTGGGATTGCAGAGGGAAGCTCTAAACAGCATGATCAAAAAATGTGATTTAAAGGAAACTTGATTGCAGAAGGTTTTTTGTTTTTTGTTTTTTGGCAGCCAAATTTGAGGGACTTGCAGGCAGGTGATTGACAGAGCAGATCAATCCAAGTGCAGGGCAGGCAGGCGACTCAGGAGCTCTCATCCAGCTCACAGAGGAAAAACAACAGGCGCGGTCAAAGCTAGCAAGCAGGGAGGGTCTGGCTGCCTTCACTCAGAGGAGGGGGAGTAAGGGTGGGGGTGAGGGTGAGGATTCTGCTAGATTGTGGGGGAGGATGGATGCTTCAACAGAGAGAGTCAGGAGGGGGGCTCAGTACCTCACCCCAGCCTCGATGCTGCTTCTTCTGGGAAAGTCTCCTCTCCAGGCCCTGGATCTCCGAGTCCAGCTCAGCCTCAAACCGACTCAGCTCAGAGACCAGACTGGCCTGATCGAGCCGACCAATGATGGAGTTGGAAGGGTAAAATTAAAACACTAATACAGTCTGCTGAAAGAATGTGACTTTTGGGGCTAATTGTGACCCTTTTCAATGACTGAGAAGATGAAACCTGGACAGAGTGGATTGCAGAAATGGCAGAAATCTAAATTCTGTCAAAGCAGCTCACCTCAATAGACGGGGACTTTGGTTTCTCCGGCTGTTTCCTCGGGGCTAAATGAGCCTATAGAAAAAGCAGAGAGAGAAACATCATTGAACAGAAGTCTCTAGACATACAGGGGCTACAAAAAACCTAAGTTCATTCCATAACAAGTGGTTGAATGTAACTTATGAGAAATGTGTTTTATGACCATGATTATGTTTGGTTTATTCGTGCAAAGTGCATCTTTCCAAACAAAGTCGTTTTTGTTAAACTGTCTCAAAGTCTTCGACACACAGAAAATCCTGACGCCAGAAAAAACATTATTTAGGGATTTTAGTTGGTTTCTGGGTGTCTGGGGAAATACTGAAGCTGTCAGGGTTATAGGGACGTATAGGACATTTATGTTCAGGGCATGTAGCAGTATAAGTTGTGTATTTTTATACTGCTGTTCATGAACGGGTTTTGACCCAATCAAATCAAAACAAATTTAAAGGTGCAATATGTAAGAATTGGCCACCTGTCAAAGGTCTCCACAAACAACCGGGAGCAGCTGCTGTTAACTAGTCACTCCAGTTAGCCGCGTAGCCATGGGCCCTAAGACCAGCTCAGGATTGGGGCTAAAACAACAGCTTTAGCTGAGGCGGACGGAGG
Organism: Diplodus sargus; assembly: GCA_903131615.1. Lineage (NCBI taxonomy): Eukaryota > Metazoa > Chordata > Actinopteri > Spariformes > Sparidae > Diplodus > Diplodus sargus. Next base: position 3,498,278 of record CAEMYA010000002.1, on the reverse strand, counting down.
CTAGTTTGACAAGAGGGAATACTGTGCCAAGGTGACTTCAACCAGGACAGGAGCATCAGGAAGCGTTAGAGACGCAAGTGAGAGGTTGTCGGCTTCAATGGGGTAAAGCAGTGTCTAGAAATAAGTTAGCAATTAGCATTAAAGTCTGTCTTAGTTCAGTAAAAGAAAGGGAACTTGAATTTGGTAGGTGTACGCTTTTATTTTTCTCTTTAGTAAACAAAATAGGTATAAACATATTTCCTTTTTTATTGGAATTTTGGAATGTTTTCAACAAAACTTCTTTCAGAAATACTGCACACTTTAACAGTTTTTTGAGGGTGTGTTCAGGAGTTAAGAGGGATGTGGACCAACAGTCTTCTGCAAAGAGCTTGTTGGAGTGTTTGAGCATGCATCTTTTCGTGGAAACAAATACAAATACATAAATAAATATGAGACAATATATGTCTTATAAGAACTGGATTTTGTCAGATTTTTTATACAGATAGTGAAGCAATTAAAAGTTGCCGGTCTTAAAAACCTTAATTATCCTACTATTACAACAACAAAAAAAGAATAAGAAGAAGTAACTGAACAGAGTTTTCAAAATGGAGAGAAGCCAATATGCTAAAAACAGGTTGTCAAACCACATTTGGCTACAAGCTGGATGTCAGTATGCCAGCAGACATATAATGAAACACCCACATATTTCTTTTGTTCGTATTATACAGAACTCGATTAAACGAGCAGCCCAGTGAAACTTTCACCTTTCTTTACAAAGACTTAACTCTAAGTGAGCAGCTGATCATATCAAGCATTACTTTAAAAGGCTCTGCTGGCGAGAACTACAGACCCTCTGCTCCATTTTCAGGTTTTTTTTCCTAAAACCTTGGCTGAATGTGTCTCTCTGAACGCCAAGGCCTTCCCCTCAGTTGGGAGTCATCCTCACTACAATCACAGACATGTAATGTCACTGTGAAGCAGCACAACACCTGATATGGTCTGCGCGCTGGTTTTTCTAACCGCTGTCCAGGGGATAGAACATAGGCCGCTGTCATAAAGAGGAAATTAAATAAGTCACCATGCTGTGAGCCATTATGCACCACAAGAGGTTAACACCATTTAATACGGATCACAAGACACCTCAGCTCTCGTGGGGGAGTGGAAACAAAGATTCCTTTTCTTTACGAGTGCAGACACAAGGGCACAATACGCACCAGATCTGGGACATTGTTGCAAGAGCTCTGGGGTCTAATCTCAAAGACACACACAAACGCCTGCATGTTCAAGTACAAAGGCTGCTGGACAGTGCAGATTACACTAGACAGTAAATGACACCCCCAGATGATAATAAATATGAGTCAACGTGTCAGTGATGTTCAGCACAATACCTGAGAGGAACACCAAAATAAATACTCAGATTGTGTCCTCTCTTGTCCGAAAAGCTAAATGAATGAAAGCTTGAGGCCTTTTGGATCCTCTGAATAAAAGAAGAAGGGAGCACATCTGGCGGTTAGCAGCAGGTACGCTCTGGAATGACCACACTCACAAGTTACCTCGCGTGAGAAGATGAAATACGAGGATTAAGTCTATAATCCTTAAAGAAAAGGCGCCCTTCCTCAAACCTGTTCCTGAGCCCCACACAGGGAAAACAGTGCACGTCCACCCAAAGAAGTGCAGTGACTACAGCCAACAACAATGCTGGTGAAATCTACAGGTTAAAGACCTATAAAGAAACACCTCTGTGATGCAATCAGAGTGATATCACATCCTATTTTTGCGCTCTGACTGCATGTGAGGTCCTACCTGGCTGCGGCTCTCTGAGGCGGCGCTCTTTCCAGGCTCAAAGTCGAATATGCTCTTCGGCTGAGGGTGCTGCTTTCCCGGGTCTGACAGCTTATCTACATCCTCACTCCTGAAACATAACACCGCAACACACACACACACACAGACGTAGACACACACACACACGCACACACACACACACACACACCATGGACAGCAACTTAATCATGGCTTCATTGTGTGTGCCTGTAGCAACAAATCCAAACTTGTCCGTCCCACACGTTCCCTCCACCGCTCTTGGCTTAAGACTTGGTTGGAATTCACATGAGACGTCAGCTGTGTGTTTATCTGATGTCAGGGATAAATTCATGTCGGTGTAGTTGAGAAAACCAGTACATACTTAAACACCAGCATACTATTAAGTGTCCTATGGCAAACACATTTAAACATTGTGATGCATGGAGAGATAACTTTTAATCTGTCAAACTTGTGGGACAATCTCTATTTCTCTAAATATTTGCATGGAAATTAAAACCAAAATAAGTGGTTCAGAAATTAGCCCCAAAATGGAAATAAATGAGCATTTTTGCACGTCCTGTTCCCACGTCTCAAAGTCAGGTTGTCTTAGGTAAGTTTTGTGGTTAACACATGTTTTAGAATTTTTCAGGTTTTGTTCACAACATCAAAAAAAAATGTCAGTAATTACCCAACTTGTGAATTTTAAAGTGTTTATGCATCTTTAAAAACGGTAGTCGAAAAAGGCAAAGTGGCTAAATGAGACTCATCTACTCACTACTCTACAGGCAGACTTCAAATGCTTCTAACTCTAGCTTGATTGATAGATTGATTGATCGATTGATCGATGTATAGTCAAGTATGTGTAATAGAGGTAAAGTGTAGGCTTAGTGGTGGTGACGTTGAAGTCTTGCTACTGGGATGTAGTTCATTTTAAGCCACGGGCTCGCTTTCAACACCTGCCTATTGCATTCATGCGTCAGAAATCATAAAAGTGGTGATGGAGATTAACAGGACATGCAAGTATCATGAACCTGTGTTTGCCACAGAGCTTATTTTCTGCAATAATCCAATTGAAAAGATCTGGTCGAGGGAACCAGGGCCATGCTAACTTCAGAGTAAGAATACAAGAAACAAAAAATCCCTGCCGCTCTCAATTGGTCAAAGGTTGGTAACCTAAAGCAAGATGCGTATTTGCTTGCCGATAGTTGGAGGAAAAGATCGACACAGATCAAAAGTCAGTCTTTTTGCTAAGCTAAGCTAACAGGCTGATGGCTGTAGTTACATACTTTCACACTTTTAGAGCACAGAGGCGGGAGCAATATCAATATCAATCTTTTGGCAAGAAAGTCAGTAAGCATATCTTCCATAAGATCAAGTCTGGCATCTGCCTCTGGGCCTCGCTGTGTGCATGTGAGGACCCAGAGGTTAATTATGTTACTTCTGTGGAAAAGATGCAGCTGAGGTTGACTCAAGATTTTATTAAATTGCCCAGTGGTGTGAAAGTGAGTGATTGATAGTCTGTCTGTTTATATGTGACGTGATTAACTGGAAGTGCGCCTGCTTGAGATTGTGTGTTGCGTGCCATGCTCAGTTACATCAAACCAGTATAAACTCACCAGTCTGGCAGAGCTCCATAAGGTGTTAGCCTGAAGAGATTCTTGTCCGCTTCATTGCTTTCTTCGCTGTTGGCAGATAACTGGAGCCCTGCAGATCAGTGGATCAGAGCAGATCAGTCTTTGGTAAAAAAATTTTTTAAAAAAGTTATGTAACTGCACAGGACAGCAACGTGGACTCCGGTGGATTCACTTACGTTCGGCTGACCACCGCTCTGAATCCTCCAGCTCAGGTTCTGACAACAAGGACGAAAGAAAGGATTCATTTACACTTCAAATACTGGTGAA
>CAEMYA010000002.1:3479406-3494440 GCA_903131615.1 Diplodus sargus | reverse complement strand
GACCACCGCTCTGAATCCTCCAGCTCAGGTTCTGACAAACAAGGACGAAAGAAAGGATTCATTTACACTTCAAATACTGGTGAACTTTATATCAACACATCAAACTGAATATGACACTTCTACATTTCTTCTGGATCTTTCTTACAGTGAGACCTAATTGGACTGCATTTTTATTGCACCGTAGTCTTGCCCACCACTCAAAAGCACTTTACCTCTTCACACACACACACACACACACACTCATGCACTGGTGGCAGAGGTTACCACGCAAGGTGCCAGCAATAACAAACAGCCATTATAAGCTATATGAGGTTCAGCATGTTAAACAAGGACATGTCAACATGTAGACCTTCTGATTAGTGAAAAAAAAATGTACAAATGCACCTGAAGTATAAAAGAAAATACTCATAGTACAGAATACACGGCTGCATGGCATTCTGTACAATGAGTATGTTCACATCCGATGCATTTTTCGTGGCTTTGGCTTTTTATTGGCCAGTTGTGTGACTGTCTTTACTTTGTGTATAATCAAAGGTTGATTGATTGGAAGTGTTATATTATCTTACACAATTTGATTATTTTTACGAATGTGTTGATTAGAGCCTGACTGATACATCGGATGACCAGTATTACCGATATCGGCAGTATTTGCCAATATTAGCCTGTTGCTGATGTGCTGGATATGTGCAGATATGAAGACTATTTTTAGTCGATAGTTGCAAAAAGTGTGTGTTTCTATATATATTCTATGTATACAAGAATATCGGCCAGCGTATGGATATCAGATTTTTCGTATTCCCGTACAGAATAGGGTAGCAGCAGCAAAAGCCTGAACAGACTGATCCGCAAGGCCAGTGACGTTGCAGGGGTGGAGCTAGACTCTCTGACGGTGGTGTCAGAGAGAAAGCTGCTGTCCAAGTTGCATGTCATCTTGGACAATGGCTCCCATCCACTCCATAAAGTGGTGGTCAGCCACAGGAGTACATTCAGTGCTAGACTGATCCCAACAAGATGCACCACAGAGGACCACAGGAAATCATTCCTGCTTGTGGCCATCAGACTGTTCAAGTCCTCGCTCTGACTGTCAGACACTCTGAGTCAGTAGCAAAACTCTGGATGCTTTGTTTCTCTCTTTTGTATTTTGTATTGAGTTGGCAAACCAAATAACGTGCAATAATTACAACAAATAATGTGCAATAGCCCATATTTCAACTGTAGCATTATTTATTGCACTATAAATAAAGATTTCTTATATTTTTATGCAAAGTTTATTTTTCTGCATATTTTCTAAGGGTTTCCAATGGGACCAGCTGTAAGACAAGCAATTTCCCCTCGAGGATCAAGAAAGTATTTCTGATTCTGATTCTGATTAACAGCTGTGTCAACATTGGCCCCAAAAGTCCAGCATTGGTCAGGCGATAGTAGTAATGTATGAGCAGTCGTTTAGTGTCGCAGTTGGACAAGGTAGGGCTAATTTTAACAACTTCAGATCGAGTTTGAACATTTTAAATATATAAAGTCGTCTTTTTGTAGGCCAATCATGTGAACATTTAAACTTAATGAGCAAAGTAAATTCAGCTGTTGAATGAATGTCTCTCAGAAATGTAGAGATCCTGTCTTTGCACCAGCAGAGATCATCAGTAGCATCTCAGAGGGCTGCATTCTGACAGTGCTCCTCCAGGACCGTTGAAAAAAATCCCCTTCGGAGAATTGAAAATAGTCGTCCAAAACAAAACTGATCCAAAGCAATCCAGCAAAACAACCACAGTACTGCGGCGGTGCCATTACCCACACAAATAACAGGGAATGTGATTCTATTACGCAACGTGTAATAGAGACAAATGAACAGCTAGGTCGAGGAGGGGCTGAGATAAGAAGCTGGATTGTTGTCAGAGCTAACAAGCAGAAATGACATAAGACTTTGGGGCTCTTTCATCATGTCTTATTTTGCCTCAGCACTAATCTGTTTGCTGGATCGGCTCTGGAGTACCCGACATTGACAGAGAGGAATTCTCCCCGGTGTGTGTGTGTGTGTGTGTGTGAGAAGAAGAGGAGGAGGAGGAGGAGTGTACAGTACATACCCTCTGGCTTCTTGTGAATCTGTCTGAACATGCTCTTGTACCAGTCTCTGGGCTTGTTCACACTCTGGTATAAGAGAAGAAGGGAGGGTGCAAAAGATAAACAACTCTTGTGAATGAGACTACGAGAAGTACGGCACATGAAAAATGTCAGCTACAGTTGAGTGTGCAGATGTGGAAATTCTCAGCTACGTGTGAAATAAATCCATAGGTGAAAACATACATTTCCTTGTGATATTTCTGTAAGGTGTGCGTAATTTTGAAAAGTACATTCAGTGTCTCGGTCTTACCGATCTGGAGGCAATGGGCATGCCCGTTTCATCAACTGGACCGATTCCGGAGAACTTGATGAGCCTCTCCTCCCTGGTGGGGGTCCAGCTGCGTGGTAAAGTGGAGGAGCTCTGGACGCCATTGGACAGCCCGCCTGAGTTACAGCCGCCACAATAATATTTCAGTGATTATTTCATTTTGATTCATTATCAATTTTAGGTGAAGCATACAGCCTTTGAACGCCTCACACTGTAGAGAAGTCCAAACTACTGTGTGACGTTTCAACTGACTGAAGTGACTTTACGGTTTACGATTCAACTGCTTTCATCTCTACAGTTGAAAAGTGTTTGATTGGTTACATGTCATTTGATATTTTTATTATATTTGATATTTCCAGTCCTTTCAGAACGCTTGTTTAGATCTTCTTATTGTTCATTCTTATCATACACAACTTACTGGCACTGCTTTCAGTGTCTACACTTCAACTGACACCATCTTCCTCAAGTGAACGATATTACCAGTAAGCAGCATTGTTCAAAGGCTATAAAATGAAATATTTATGAACATTTATGCCCATATGAACAGCCGATAAGATGGTGTTTTACTTCAGTATCAGTACCATCATCTGCAATTGGCCCAAATTACTAGCCAAATATTCTATATCTGCAAAAATCCATTAATGTGCATTCCTTATGGATTTCTTTTCTGGACATCCACTTCAGCTGATACTTCCAACTCTATTAATCACTTAGAGCTCAATGGATATTTTAACTATTTTAACTCTCAGCACTTTCAATGCGACTGATGCTGCAGTTTTAAAGATAATGAACTTACCATGTGTTTGTGAGGGGCCATAATAAGATCCAAAGCTGAGGGCTGTTGGTCCACCTCCATTCACTTCTGTCACCTTGAGAGAGGCAAAATTATTGTCAGTAGCTGACATCTGGAACACTGATGGTTTTAAAACATGACCCTGGCTGAATGTATAGCCTGTGATGCATCATTTTTCCACAGGGAGGAGCACTTGTTTACCGAATTCCTCACTGTTATTAACAAGGCCTCCAGGACATCACTGTGCATACCTTGAACTCTCCATATGGCTGCCTTGTGGAGCGAAAAGGACTCAGAGGAGGTGTGGGAAGTCCAGGGGAGATGACAACCTCATGGGTCAGCTCTGGAGACGTTAGGATCTGCTGACCTGAGGAACCATCAGGCTCCCTGGAGAAGACGATCCGGGAGCCATTCTGATCCCCGACCACGTCCGCACGTTGCTATACAGAGAGGAAATTAGAAATATGGATGAACATAACAATGTGTGAACTTTGCTCCTGTCATGTCCTCCTGTTGGCTCTGGGCAAACACCGCTCTCTATGGGAGGTCATGTGAACTTGTTAGTGGCAGAGCTATTCTCCAGAGAATAACTGGCCTCTGTGGGGGACCCTGTGATGAAAAGGCCCCTAATTTATTTAAAGCAGGACCAGTGGGAAGTGGTGTTCCACCCACTTCATCATCTCTCTTGCCACGACTGCAGAAAGGCCTCATTCAAGGTGCAGAGTGGGGGCACTGAAACAGGAGAGGACCATTATGAGCCCATTAACTCCCTATTCACCCGGCCTTTCTATTCTCCAGCCAGGGGGGAGGAGCCGGGGCCAGAGAGGTTGGGAAGGGGCCGTCGATGTCAACCTCAAAGTCCAGCAGGGCCAGCATCGGTCTTGTGGTCTCCATAGTGATCTCTTTACTCCCCCCCACCCATGGCGACCAGTTTAGCTCTTCTATTGGAGCACTATGTATGTGAATCAGGTGCTTTGGTCCTCTCTGTGTGGCTGATGGGGGTCATGGGAAAGCCCCTGTGCCTCGTGGTAACGATAGAGCTGTTATCTGCACCGAAGGCATGTTGTTGTGACACTGGACTGGACTGACTTGTGAGACACTCATGAGTGTTTCCTGGACTGTTTTTTTATGGATTACATGTTCTTATTTAGCATGATTAGAAAATGACTTTACCTGAGACTGCATGGGATCTGTTTTATCCTTGTGTGACAGATATCAGATTCTTGCGCCCAGCATCAAAAGTATCTGCAAAGACACAAAAATGCATTTTTAGTTGAAATTACACCTTTTACACTTCCATTATAATATTGTCCAGAGTCGCAAGATCATGAATATAAACTAAGCTGTTCAGCACCTTCATGATAGAGCAAGAAAGACCTAGGTATTATTTTTTTTGTTAATTTGTGTTTCAGGCATTTTTTTGTGTCTCACCTCATTTCTATCGTTTACTTCATCAATTGTAGAGGAACGCTCGTCATACATGTCTTATTGCTCTACCTCAAGAATATTAGATAATACAACACAAGATTACACAACGAAATTATAGTTGTAGCCCTTTTTTGCTTTCAAAATAAAACTAACTGAAGGAGAAAATTGGCTTTATTAGGACTTTGTTGCTCAAAGTCGAGCAATGAGAAAATACTTTCAGGGCGTAAAAGTTACAAAAATATTTCTTTTTTTTTAATTTGACATGTCTAATCAATGTTTGTGAACATAATGTGCAGTTTGTATCTCTTTTACTATCAATCTTGCAGTGTGCCCTTTTTAACCCTTTGAGTCATTTGCTGTCAAAGCCTCTCTGTCATAAATCACATTTTACACCCAGGCAACTTTGACATCTGTTCCATTATCCCATCCCTGTTGTATCGTGAAGAGGGAAAGTTACCGTCACTGCTTTTCCATGTTACTAAGGGAAAAACCCACCCAAGACAATATATGTGACTCACATGCCCGCCTCATTTTTCCCAGTCATATAATGCCGTAACAAGCTGGACTTGGGGGGGCTGGATGATGGAAAGGCTGGCTACTGAAAGTAGAGACCAGCTCCTAATCAATTGCACCTCCGAAAACAGATTAGGCCCGCTGCTGTTTGGACATCAAAGACAGGGGGAAAATGAGGGGGAGGCCATTTCCGATCCTGCATGAGGCAGGCACTTCTCATCTACAGAGGCTAAATGGCCCATAATAACAGGTTGGTATAGAAAACAGAGCCACCACACCAGTCCATAGCACATGGACTGCAGTGAAAACTGACCTTGGTCTCATGTTGGGAAAAACCATCAGTTGTAGAAGGCAACACTAGGGTTAATATAAGGATTGGGCTACTTTGTCTGTTGTGGTGCAAACTATGGCTTTGTAGCTTGGCAAGAAAGTGACCAAGTGTGGGCCAGGCTACTACAGGCTGAGAGCTGCCCAATTCAATTTGTACTGATGAGTTTTCCATGTGGCATTTGCAGCTGAGCATTAGAGTCTATAATCATTGTGGTCAAGACCAAGAAAAACTAAATGCACTCTGTGTCTCTGTGCACAAGGTTAGGAGGCTACAGCAGAGATAGAATCAGTGCTCCAGTCTCCAGACGATGTCACTCCATCTGAGTCATCATCTCCCAATAAACCGCGTTACATAACGGGAAAAAAATGGGAACCGGAGGATTGTGTCTGCAACAATACCATTACTGCTCAGGCATAACAGATGACCTATCACCGCCCAAAGCAATCACAGCCAGCTGATTATCCGTCTAACAACAGGAAACACTGCAAACAAGCCACATGTACAAATAATGGCTTAATGTAGTGCAATTTACAATGTGTTCGACATGCTGGTACTCATTTACACCAGACCTTTCCTCAGCAGACTGCCATTCACTTTAAAGGGCAAATCACAGTGATGAACAAATAACTACATGAGTCATTTATTGGCATTTTCAACAAGAACCATTTACACAAAGGCTTGTATGATACAGAAATTCTGAAGAGGAAACAAAGGAGCTTCTTTTTCACCTCCTCACCGCTGCCATTCATGTATCAACAGCGGCTGCTGTAGTTCAACATCTCTGCTTTGTGTTTCCATGCCCATGCATTTAATCGCGTGTGGTTACGTAAAATATTAGAACACATTTTAGGGGGGCACCACTGATTAGGCACACTTCCATAATGTTGATGGACTCACAAGGCACAGGTCTAATAAAAACAGAGAGGTTAGAATCAAAGCAGCAGAGACTGTGTTATCATCACTTTTTTGTCTCGAGTATGAAACAAGAAAACATTGGGATCCTTCATTTCCTATAGTGCAATATGATTGCAATTTTTCCTCCCTCAAAAATATCAACTTTTTTCTCCAACAGTTCGTAGCATATTTGATAGATATTTAATCAGCAGGCTTTAATGGCTAGGATTCAAAAGCAGCTCCAGAAATATAGAGTAATCGACAACTGCCCTGTTTGGCTGTAGCTACTCTGAATTACTGAATGTAGGCTGTTGGTATGAACTATGTCACCAGGTGCACTATTCACCCCTTCCCATCTGCTACTGTTTTCAAAAACCAAAAACGCTACATGAAACTACATCAACCACCTACAACTGGTTATTTACTCTAACACTAAACGCCAGCGGCCAGAGGGTTTTTCCGTCCTATACCAATGAGAATTGGTGCTGACACAGTGCTGTGGAGGTCCGTCTGGCTATGCGGGACAAGGCTGTAGTTAGTTACTGTCAGCTAATTAGCTCTGTTTGCCTTAAGCCATGAAGCTAGTACCCCTAGAATTTGCCTGGACCAAGACCTTGGACCACACAGGAAATCCCCAGGGCCAATAGGGCTCAGCTAAGCCGAGCTCAGCCCAGTGAACACGGCTGGACAGCAGACTTGGGGGCAGCCCAAAAAAGGTCAGTTTGACGATGTTGGACACAGTATGGAGGCGATTTACAGTGGCTTTGTTCACACCTCAGGGTGAATTGAGGATTTACTTTGCCCAAACCAGAGGTGACCATGGAAAGAGAATCCAAGATGGTTTTGGTGAGTTTTATTTCCTTTGAGTCGAGTTTGAACAAAAGGGTGTTTTACATTGAGTTAAGAGGACATTTAAGCTCATCTTAGCTCAACACAATTTTCATTCACGGTAAAAGACAGAAACTCCCTGGCTGTTCAGACTATCTCCTCTTGAGGTACAAACTGTTATTACAAGAGAGGACGGGCCACGGATGGCTAGCATGCTAACTTCAGTAGGTATGTCTGCAACAAAGTACATGAAGTCAACAACGTGCAAGTTATTCATAGCATTTTTAAGGATAATTAATTTTGTCTATCAAACAAGACATGATAAGTATTTTAAAAGATAGTATTTCTAGATTAAATGTTGTGTAGCCACAACACATTTTGTGTTTCCACCTCTAACAGTAAAACATCTGCCAGGGTTTTCCTTAACACCCTATAGCTGTTAGAAAGTGATTTAATGCTGTTCATTAAATAGGGATTCATGCAGTGTAAGCAAGACTGTAACAACAAGAACCTGACCCTCATTATTCCCTGTGGGACAGAAATTGTGTTCTCATGTAAAATAAATATAATATACATAATACAAAAACATACATGAATAATACATAACACAAATCTATTATGCTTTATATTATTGGAGTTATGGACCACTTTTTGTTTTCACTACATTAAGTTGACATTTGAATTGTTTCCACTCAGAGAGGCTAATAAACAGAAAAGCTCGCTTCATCGATGCAGCATCCTGATGAGTAAGCTCATGTCATAACACTGTCTCTGTGTCTCATTTCTTTGGGGAGGATAATCCAACAGAGAAATCCTCCAGCAGCACACGCATTCCCCCTTTGAGAGCACCAAACACAATCCTACCTAATAAGGAAAAATCAGGGTCGATATCTAGCAAGAAAATCCCTGTCCAGAAGTCTGGCTCTCTCTGGGTTTGCTCTGAACGCCCAGAGCATTCTTATATAATTACTGAGACTCAACAGCAGAGGAAGCTTTAAGTTTTACTTGGAGACTGGGGTTTTAGAGCTGGCTGTGTGTGAAGGCCTTGATGATATCTTTCTGAAATACATAAACTTTATAGCCCATGTTTTTACAATTTAAACCCTTGCTAGGTCAGAGGGTCATTATCACCACTACATCAGTTTCATGATGGAAGGAAAAACATTGCCGTAAAAGGCCCATTCTTATCATAGCTGAGGATGAGATGATGTCCGCTTCAGACTTTCAAAACATGCAGCATCCTCCCCCTCCTAACTCCTAACTCAAAGCTGGAAGCGTGTCCTATGTTGCTTTCTACCCATGTTTTACATTTAGTCCATCACAGGGTAACTGAGGACATTGAAAATGAGAATCAGGGGATTTTAGTATGGAAATCTCTGCCTCTGTCCCCAGGAAACTCATCCGGCCTCTCGAGCACTGAGCCAGATGTTAAACTCTGGAAACTGATCCATGGAACAGAAGTCTAACAACTCCATCCACACCATCAAATTAAAGGGACAGCTCAAAATTAAAAGTACTTTTTTTGTCTTGTGATATTTATCTATCAAGGTTGTTTTGGTGTGAGTTGCCAAGTTTTGGATATTGGCCATAAGATGTCAGTGTTTTTTTTCCAATTATAGATGGCATGTACTGCTCAAAGTTCCAAAAGTACATTTGAGAAAATATCATAGCAAAATCTCTTTCCCAAAATCATGAGACATTACCAAGAAAATCCAAAGACCTTGTTGTGAGCAGTTTCATGGTGGAAGTATTTTCTTTCTACTGAACTACAGCCAACTGCATCACTGCGCAGAAGGAACAGTGTATCTGTAGAACCTTTAAACTCTCCTTTTTGGCAGCTAACATAGCTAAAGCTAGCATTAGCTGCTACTCTAAATGATGCTGTTGGGATCATTGCTAATGTTCGCTTAAACTTTAGAAACAGTAAAGCTAAATAGTTTATACTTTAACGTGTAAACTTGTCAGTTATCACACCAAGTTAATGTCGATTTAAACTATTTGATTTGTTTTACTGTTTAAAAGTTAGTTCACAGTACGGAGGGAGACAGTTAAGCTTCCCCAGAGGACAAAGTGCAGAGCTGTTGGTCAGATGCTGTATTTGGTCATGGTGGAAAAAAGATCATCCAGGGACCCTTTTTGAGTTAGTCCCTCTAGTAACTTCTCCCCTAAATCAAGCCATTAAAGTTTCCTCTAGGAACCCCCCAAGTGATCAAGGTTAATCGAATATCCTCAGAGTTCCTTGAGGCTCTCCTGATCCTAAGAGTGTACCCATGTATGAGAGACCCATGTGCAGGACAGCGCGGAACATTATTGGTGTCTTCCTCAGCTGAGCTGTAACATTAGCTGGCTTAGTTAGCTGGCCTGTTGTCCATGAGCACATGCACACTCTCTCCTCCATGGTAAAGCGGTTGCCAGGTGTAGTGTAGTAGAAAGAAAATAGTCCCTACATGAAACTGCTCACAACAAGGTCTGTGAATTATATTTGGTCATCTAGTCTGTTGCCATCTAGTTCCATTGTATTGCAGAATGCAGACATCCACAACACAATCTAGATGGATAAATAGCATGACAGGTAAGAGGGGAAAAGTGTATATTTTAAAAGTATCTTGGGGTGAACTGTCCCTTTAAATATTTGTTGCATTGGTACATGGGGGGGGGGTTCTGTTCTCCTTTTTCACCCATTAAGAGCGGATGAGAAACCAGACTTTTATCTGAAGTTGCTGAGCCAGAGCAGACCTACTCAGCAGCTACAAGGTCACTGAACTTTACCACACCCCTGTGATTCCTGTGAATCACAATGGGAGGTTTCCACAACCAGGAATAGCAACATAGTCATGCAAAAAAAAAAAAGTCCCAATATTGTCAAACCAAATGTGTGAAGAGATAAAACCATTCACCCTACAGTTCTCATTCATACACAAAAAGTCAGCTGATGACAAAACTGGATATGAGGTCATGATTCCTCAACACTCATTAGTCATCACATTTCCCTCTTCCATAGAAGGATGCAACCAGGTTTCTCTGAACACTCCCTGACCCACGCTGACCTCTGTCTTCACAGCATGCAGAGCTTCTTGCATTGTCAAGGTGACCACACATACCCTAATGAATAACCGTCACAGTGACGACCCATGAGTTTCTGCGATCTGTTAGCGTACCGTCAGGAAAGTAAAGATTTGTGGTCGGAGGGATCATCAATTCATCAATTCATCAATAAATCATCTATACAAGAGAGTGACGGCGGAGAATGTGTCTGTAATGAGCAGTGACTGAAGGTCCTGAGACTTAAATAAAACAAATAAAACTGTCACTTGTGAACAGATAGCCATTCATTAGCACAAGTGTTGTTCTCTGCTTCTGTGTGCAGGGTGGTGAGTTAATCATTGACTCCATGACGTGGAAACTACTGCTCACAGTCCAGTGAAGGGATCCAAGTCCTTGCAACATACATGAAGGAAACTGGACAGAATATGAGCTCAGTATTTGCTTAAGGTGGTCATTTTTGGGGGGGTAAACACTGACCTGCATTACATTTGACTCTAAATACTCTGAGGTACATTGTACAACTGTCAAAGGAACTTTGCCTTGTCATAAGTAAACTGAATATTTTCACATGTTGACTAAAATCTGAAAAAAATTGAAGAAGAAAAATAATGAACTGGACATTTGGACTTTGACTGATCATTCACTTTCTCTCACATATGAATTGAAATGACTAACAGTGAGACTTACATTTTCAAATATCTGATATGTGATTGACTTCTTTCTTTCTTGACATGTCAACTAAAATTTGAAAATTTCAACATAATGAATTTACATTTTCACGTGTGACTTCATCTGTGATTAGCTTTTCATCACATGTACTTAGATTATACACGTGGAAACAAACACATTCAGACCGTCTGATGAAGTGGGTATTTCCTGGATATAAGCTGACACGACAGACAGAAGGGTAAAGTCTTATCACAAGTTTGCACGTACATGATGTTACTGCGGCCCAAGAAGTTACATAACGCGGTCGTAAAACCGAAGGAATCCTGCTTTAAAAAAGTAGTGAGAAGGTAATTACAAGCACATTTGGTGAATAAATAAAAGGGGCATTTATTTCTAAACACATTCAGTGAGTCACTCTGCAGCTATGTGAGAGACGTTAGAGGTCCTGTGAGGTTGATCACACAACCACGCTGCCCTTCTGCAACTTAGCAGATGTGCACATGCGGCCCATACAAGGTCCTGCAGTGGGAAGTTTATGATATGCAGTTATTGGGGGATACACACATTTATCAGGAGAGAAGTATTTCACCTCCTTGTATGGTGCTCCTCCAGTCGGAGCAACAGGAGGAGCCGGCATGCGTGTTTCTTGTCAATGGAGATGTGTTCCCAGGAGGAGCAGCAGGGTCATAAATCAGAGCCTCTCTATTCAAGAAGAGCTGGATAGCTGTGCAGTTTTATCAGATTTGTTCTAACAACAAACACACTTTACATCATTTAAGATTTGTAGACGTTAAACTGTAATACGATGTGTCAGGCAAAGCATGAGAAAATGCACACCGAGATCACAGGAACTGCAGCCACATCACACAGATCCTCATGCCTGTCATTTTGCATCTCCAAAGCTGAGTGTGTCCTGTGGATATGAGGACTGGCAGCTCAGACCCTCAGTAATATCACAAAGGGAATCAGAGCCGGCTGTAGAAATCACCCTGACAGTAAGGGGAGCCACCGGTGATGACTGCACCCTCCTGATTTCAGGTCATTACCACTTGGAATCTGCAGCACGGGAGGGAAACGTTCTCTGAGAGAACACCTGATTTCCTCTGACTCTCTGGAGCTCTGTTGTTGGTGCACACACAGCAGCTGGGCAGAGCAATGAGGGATGACATGTTAGGAAACACTGTCACTGTAACCCTTTCTCTATGTTCCTGTCTCTCCAGCTGTAGCTCAGAGCGGCTCCTGCCTCCACTTGCCCCAAAACAGGTCTGTTACAACATCCAAACTGCACCTATCAAATGGGTGAACCTGTTAAAAAACATCCCACCTTTAACACAATGCACTCATGGGTACGTCTGCAGCGTTAATCCTGTGGAGCAGGCAGACAGGTTGCTCCACCTTAAAGAAAAGCTGAGCAGACACAAGTTTCTACAGTTTCAATGTTAAGATCGCTCCCTGTGCTTTAATCCCATGGGAAAGAGTGTACTCACCTTAAAAGAGGCAGCAACAAGGGAACTCACACCTCCTCCCGTCTCCCTGCACGTAAACCACGCTGCACACTCGACCCTGCTCTTTCTATCAAACTAACCAGGACACATAATCTCTCTGTCTCCCTCTCTCTCTCCCTCTCTCTCCCTCCCTCTCTCTCTCTCCCTCCCTCTCTCTCTCTCTCTCTCTCTCTCTCTCTTTTTTTTTCCCAGCCCTCGCTCTGCCTGCCTCCGCGGACAACTTCCCGGTTGACAGGCATCGCCATAGCAACCCCACTTCGGCCCCCTGCTCTTGGCTTGTCAGTTCAGGGCACCTCCTTCAGTGAAGCAGCCCTATTGTTGTGATAAGGTGATATTTCACAACGCAGGGTTAACCAAAGGGGAATGAAAATAGTTCATCACCTCCACCTCCCCAGACAGTGCCCAGTGACTCCATGACACCCCCTCTTAACTTTATCTCTCCCATGCCTCCCTCTGCTTTTGTGTGTGTGTGTGTGTGTGTGTGTGTGTGTGTGTGTGTGTGTGTTTGTATAGTGCAAAGGCCTGCAAAGGTTCTTTCTGTTCCAGCAGCTCTGGAAGTGTTTCAGAGTCATTACTCTACACCCTACAGGACAAGTCCTGCTGATGGTTCTCACATGATCACACACACGATTGTAAGGGAGTACTCAAACATCATACTTGCGTAAAAGTAACAATATCATGTTAAAATATTACTTTGTTAAAGTCAAATGAACCCATACAAAGAGTACTTAAGTTAAAGTATCTACTTATAAATGTGCTTAAGTATCAAAGTCAGACTTAAACACACTTTTTACATATGTACTAAGGGTTGATTACAGGCCTGGCCATTTACCAAATCTGATGTTTAATATTGTTCTCATTGCAGATGAAAAACATTAATTTATAAATTTGCTTACAAGTGTCAAAATACATTTTCTGACAATAAATGTACATATTATTTAGTATCAAAACAAGCAAATTATAAATATATTTACATATTGATATATTGTTATTTACTCAGCTGCAATGCAGCACGCAATCTGCAAAGCAATTAGTAACTAAAGTTGTGGTGAACTAAGAAGTAAAGAAATTACAAGTTACAAAGTTCATTAGAATATATTTGTACATGTAATTTACTTTTTTCTGATAATTAGAATCTGGACCCATACAAAAAGTACTTGAGTAAAACAGTATAAGTATCTAGTATTTAACGTCTCTTAAGGATTCAAAGTCATTTTCTCTCATGAAATATACTTAAGGATCAAAATTACAAGTAAAAGTAAATTATAACTATATTGATATAACTATACTCTCTTTTTAAATACTCAGGTAAAGTACCTCAGTACTTGAATAACACACACACATACACACACACACATACACACACACATCAACCTTAACCCAAGTCCTGACCCTAAAATTCACAGTCAGCATTTTGGTCCCCACACGGTTGTTGGTTCCCATAATGTGAGTTGCCAGTCCCCACTTACATATAAAAACAAGACACAGACACACCAATACTGCTGGATGTTAAGGTTGTGGCTGGATGACGGTCATATTATTCAAACTAGGAGATGCAGTATGAGCACAGATAAGTCGGTCAGCATTCAAATTCTGGTCGGATGACTCTTCAAACCACAGAGCTGAAAACATTCAAAGAGCAATGAGGCACAATTCTTAAATCCCACCGCTGCTCTTGCATACAAAACTCGCCCAAATAAAACCAGGATTTCCTGTTTGCCCGCAGTTCTTGCCAGCGATGACAAACAACACACAACCTGAAATCTAACATGCTGACAGGCTTGTTTTGGCACTGAGGGTGCAGCAGGTAGGCCAGTTTCAAGGTGGGAGATCCAGTCGCCTGCTTACAAATGTTGTTGGCTTTCTCATGCATGTTTACTGTTGGTTGTAGCAGTAAACAAAAGACAGGACAAAGAAACATTTAACAGAGGCTAGTCAATAGTTTAAAAGTGTGTGTGTGTGTGTGTGTGTGTGTGTGTGTGTGTTGGCCACTACCAACATGAAATTGAAGGACTCAGCTCTTTTTTAAATAATTTAGTGGTCTGGCTTGGTAGAGCGTAACTCGGGGTAGATATCCATTTACTGAGCCTGTACTCCTAACAGGCTTGTTTTTGCAGTTGAGCCGCTGAACCTGAGGGGCATGCTGGGCAGTACAGCTTCAGGCTTCAGGCTTCAGGCAGAGGCTACTCTCATAATAATCTGTGTCCCGCTGGAGCAGACTTTCACCCTGCTGTGACCACATCTGACACCCCGTCACTCTGCAGCAAAATGAGGTAATCACGCAAGAGGCGATTGCAGCTTTGGCCCAGGACCTGACACCTCTCCCTCACACTGGATCCTTGTTCACTTTGTCTCCGCTAAACAAACACAAGGCTTCACCAATTCCAGCTCCCTTTTTTTTTTTTCATTATTACAGTGAAACATTGTCAGAGGAGCAGGAAAGACACATGATGTTTTACCTCAGTCCCTCAGACCTTTACCACCCTGTTAACTGTCCTTTCACACTGAGTGGTATGTGCCAGTCTGCCGCTACAGAGGCTCATTAAAAAGCCTGACAGCCAAAGATTCCAACGAACGCATAAACTATGACATAAATCTGTTATGTAATCAACAACTACATGACATGATGACTTTAAAAAAAA
>CAEMYA010000002.1:3407982-3472430 GCA_903131615.1 Diplodus sargus | reverse complement strand
GTGTTTGTGCAAGCAGCTACTTACCGGTTTGTTTACATCTCGTCTTCCCGAAGTCCAAACTAGTCGATCCGTCGAGCGTGCGCTGACTCCCTCACTGGCAGAGACGGAAACTTTTGCAGACAGAAATTCCAGCATTTTCGTTTTTCTGTTCATAACGTACATGTCCATGTTACAGCCTGTCAGGAGCCATGAGCCTTACAATAGCCTGTCATGAGTCCACTCGCTCTGCACTGAGAGCTAGCTTGGCTGCGCATGATCGTAGCTCGTACAGAGAGGTGACTCGTCAGTGGCGATCGAAGCTGTTTCCGAAATAGTCACGATGGAGAGCTTGTCTGATATCGAAGTGGAAGACATCGAAGACGAACCTTTTGAATTAGACGTTAGACCATATTTGTTCGATGCGGAGAATACAGATGAGGAGTTACTTGCACTAGAGAACTAAAGAGCTCTGCTCTCCTCTCTGCAAGATGAAAATAGCTAGTACAAGGAAACCAGAAGCGTTTGTGTGGACCGATAATGAGGTCAAACTGCTGCTGCGACTCACACTCAACTACAAGGCGAGTAAGTTGCAAGAAACACGAACGCAAGTAGTAGTCCGCCATTGTTGTTGTTGTTATGAGACGTCGCGGGGTTCAGAGGTCAGAGGCAAGAGGTCGAGGGGTGGGGCGATGACGTCATCATTTCGGAAAGTATGTGGATTTGCCGTCCACAAGACAACGGGAGGGCTGCGTTTTCAGATGTTTCCACCCGCAGACCTGGTTTCAAAAAGGTGCGTTTTCAAGATCCCTGTGGACGATCAGCCAAAACGATGCAATACATGTGTGTTTCCACAAAGGAACGTTTCGTCTGGAGGGCCTCTCAGTGCAGAGCGAGTGGACTCATGACAGGCTATTGTAAGGCTCATGGCTCATGACAGGCTGTAACATGGACATGGACATGAACAGAAAAACAAAAATGCTGGAATACGCTTCTGTCTGCAAAAGTCTCCGTCTGCCAGTGAGGGAGTCAGCGCACGCTCGACGGATCGACTAGTTTGGACTTCGGGAAGACGAGATGTAAACAAACCGGTAAGTAGCTGCTTGCACAAACACGCTGTTTTAACCACTTTTTTATTCATTTTGAGCCATACACACTACAGTGCTGTGTTGTAAGGTGTCTGCTGATGTTGCATAGCTTTTGGGGTGATGTTTGGAGCATGTTAAGATGCTTAAAACACAGTGTAAAGTTGTTACCCCACGCTGTTAGCTGTCAATGCTAACTCTCCGTTCAAGGAGCCTGTAAGGGGTGGACCAAAAGTGTTCGCGTTTTCGGTACTGGCAAGTCAAGGGTAGCTTGAGCAATAAAGCTGATGTTTAAATTGACCAAAGTTCTCCTTTAATGAATCATTTCAGTAGAAGCAGTGAAATGGTAACAATTTCTCAGATTCCCAGTGTTAATGTGACACAGCATCATAACATAATCCCAGTTTTCAAACATCCCAACCTTAACGGTGGAAAATGGCCGCCATGTGAATGTGGCCCGCAAACCATCATGACTGTGGACCCTATGAAATGTGAGGAACCATTTCGACTCTCGTGAAGTAAGCCACTTCAAATAATATCCAGATTATTTCAGGGCAAAAGACTCCTACATGCTAATATTCAGTTATGGTCAAAGTGCCACTTGCTTCTCTGTTGGAACAGTGCAAAGAGGATATTAAAAGATGGTCTATTCTGCCATTATCTCTTATTGGGAGAACAAATTCTGTAAAGATGAATATTGTACCCAAGTTTCTATATCTGTTTCAGGCGTTGCATGTTTTTATACCACAGTCTTTTTTCAAGGCATTTAATCAAATGATCTCTTCCTTTATATGGAATAATAAATCAGCTCGCATAAGGAAAGAATTTATGGAAAGACCAAAAGGGGTAGGAGGGCTCTCACTTCCAAACTTGCGCACGTATTATTGGGCTGCAAATTTTAATGCCATCTCTCTATGGTTAAAAGAATGGAATGATAGAATCCCTGCATGGCTCCAAATTGAAAAGGCCACAAGCAACCCACATTCACTCCCTGCCCTTCTCTGCGCACCACTACCACCACTAGTTTATAATATCAAGAATAATATAATTGTAACTCAATCACTACGCATCATAAATCTGTTCAAAAGATGTTTTGGTATTCAGAGTATCTCTATTCACTCACCGATAATACGCAACCATCTTTTCCAACCATCCTTGATGGACAATGGCTTCAAAATTTGGTATGATAAGGGCATTCATAGTATTGAGGACCTGTATGTCAATGATATTTTTGCGAGCTTTGAACAATTATCGAGAAAATTTGGTTTGACCAATAATAATTTCTTGCGATACTTACAAATTAGAGATTTCACTCATAAAAAGTTTGCTAACTTTCCTACACTTCCCCCTCCTTCCTGTTTGGATTCTTTATTAAGGGTCAATATGCTGAATAAGAGTAGAATATCATTTATTTATTCCCATATTATGGATAGCTGCAACCTCCCTATTTCACATATTCGAGAACAGTGGGAAAGCGACTTGGGGGCCTAGCTGTCCGATGAGGAATGGGATATGGCTCTCACGAGAGTTCACTCCTCTTCCATATGCTCCAGACATTCCTTAATACAGTTCAAAGTGTTACACAGGTTACACTTCTCAAAAGTCAAATTAGCAAGAATATTTCCAAACATAGACCCAATATGCGATAGATGCAAACAGGCCCCTGCTACCTCCTATCACATGTTCTGGTCTTGTCCGAAACTTGTTCCTTTCTGGTCTTCCTTTTTTGAAGTGATCTCTAATGCTTATGCTTATAACATTGTACCTTCACCCTTGGTTGCTGTTTTTGGGTGGTTTTCTGATCCAACTGGATCTGTCCCCCCTGTTAATTTACAGAGGGTCATTGCCTTTTCCTCCTTATTAGCTAGGCGCTTGATTTTATTTAAATGGAAGGCTGTTGCTCCTCCTTCACATCATCACTGGATTCGGGACGTCATGCAGAACGTTAAGCTGGAAAGGATCAGATGTACACTCAACAGTTCCATCAACCGATTCCACAAAACCTGGGACCCTTTAATAACATATGTGAACAATTTATCTGGTCTGGAACTGGATCTCTGAATGTTTACACCTGCCCTTGGTCAGTCCTGTAATAAGGAATGCTAGGTGCACTCGCTGATGTTGTTTGCTTTTGGTATTGTCTTGTTTTTTTTTGTTGTTTTTTTTGTTGTTTGTTTTGTGTTTTTTTGTTTGTTTGTTTGTTTTTGTGTTTGTTTGTTTGTTTGGGTTTTTTTTGTCTTTTGTCTGTTCAGTGTCTATGATAAGTCTGTCAGGTCGATTGTGTGTTTGGTCAGTCTCTGTTGTTTCTCTTTGTGGTTGTTGAGACTGTCTCTCTCTATGGTCATTTGCTAAACAAACAGAGACTAAGATGTTTGTATATGATAACTGAAAAGGTACAAATAAAGTGTTTAAAAAAAAAAAAAAAGTGCCACTTGCTTACATACACACTTCTCCTGGCTGGTCGGCAAGATCTACCTTGAATTTGGCCACTTTGATAATAGTATAAGGTGTAGATTGTGAGTTTTCATCGGACGCCATGGCAACGTTTTATTCACCATGAACAGGAAGATGCTATAACTTCAGTATAAATGGTCAAATCCCCAAATTTCACGCGTGATTACAGTCCCTGCCTGAGAACATCTACTTTCCACATCAGAGTCATAGTCATTTAGTCACTTATTGGCAACAGGAAGTTAGCCTTAAGTGACAATCATCATTTGATTTACAGACATTTTCATAGCACGTTCTATCTTTCACATACTTGAACCCGATGTGTAATTTGTGAGTGCTCACAGGTGGACAGAGGAGGTAACATTGAACTTCTTTGCGCAGTGCCCCAGACACATGAGCATCCAGAGGCCTGTCGAACGGGGCTGCAGCTGTCACATGGCTGGGCGTGAGAGCCTGTTCAACACTGACACTGATCGTGATCTGCTGGGATTTCCTGGTTCAAACATGGCGTGTTTATGTTGTGTCTCATGAAGGCCTTTGATAACTTGATTAGGAACTGCAATCAAATCATTAATCAAATACTATTTTTAGGTTTGGTAATGTATTTGAAATAGCAGGCTAATTAATGAGAAGAACAAGAAAAAGAGCTTCTTAATTGGTCCTCTGTCATGGCCCTTGGTGTGTGTCTGAGGTCCATCCCGATTATTACAGTCGTTTGATCTGCTGCTGTTTGTCATACATTGTTTTTGTCACTGGAACACCAATTTTCACGCAGGAGGCAAAATAAAAACTGCTGCAACTGTGCATTTTGATTCTTTTTTTTTTTTTCTGGTCCTGCCAGGAAGATTGAATCTGTAAAACAGTCTGCGTGTGTCAGACCAAAGGTGAAATCCAGCATCAGTGTCTCATAATCAGCATAGAGCAAATCTGCAGACAACAAATGAACTATTAACAAACTGAGCTCAGTTGACAATGTGAATAAGTGACAAACACCATTGGTGCTGATGAGCCTTATTTCTTGCAGCATCAGCTACATTTGATCCTCAGTGTCACGCTATGACACCTTGCATGTCTTTTGGTTTATCATAAACAGGTGTGTTAATCTTTCGCTTTGCTACAATCACCTTTATTTTAATTACAGCTGTAAAAAAACCTGTATAACTGTAAACAAGTAATAATGAAACTAAAAGTAGATAGTGCCCTCGCCTGCTACATGTGACAGGTTGTTTTGTTTGTTGCAGTCACAGAGAAGCTTGTAGCAGCCCGGAGACACGCCTCCCCTCCACTGATGGCGCTCTGATCTCATGTCGACACAGCGGACAACTGCCGACCTGCTGGATGACTCTGGAGCCGCAGGCCAGACATGGACACCGGTGGCCGCAAGGCAGAGTTGTGGCAGTACTTGCAGTAAATTGCTTACCGGCCAGGACAACCTACATAGAAATATAAACAAAAAACACATACATCAAGGAGATATGCCCAATGTCCACTACTTTGACAATAAACAGATAAACAAAAGCCTCTTCTGGGTATAATAAACAAATGAAAGACTTCAGGGAAATAAAATGTCAAACTGAAGGTGTATAGGGGCTACAGGGTTTCAAGGGGTTCCAGAATAAACACAGTTTCCTCACCAGATGATGTCGGGCAGCCAGTAAAACAATACAGGACCATTCCCCACTTTTTTAAGCCTTCACAAAAAGGGTGGCATCACACCATGATTGGCTGGCAGGTCAATGCCCCATGCTGCTTCCACTCCTCAATCAGGAGTCAGTCTGCCCACCCTGTTCACTGCAATTAGTCATGAGGGATTCAGGAAAATCAGCCCAAAACAAAGAAAGAGACAAAACAGGTCTCAAACAATAGGACCGCTACAGAGTGACTCTGGCCTCTCTTCCTATGCAGACCACACACACACAGTCCATTGCACTGCCTTCATTTGTGGTCAAAACAGAGAAGTCACAATAAGAAGATAATCCAACACAAACTGATTCATCTGGTTACAAATGTGCAAATCAGATAGTATTTGGTTGGATGGACTCTCACTCACCTGCTGGGACTTCCATGTCAAGAAGGGACAAACAGTCATCACTGATGATGACTGTCTGAGAGTAGCTGTAGTCAACACCAGGTGAGGCGTTCAGGTGCAGGACACGAGCGTCTGGTGTCTAAAAAGTTCTTTGTCTGAGAGCCTGCAGGAAAGAGTAGAAGCATTTAATCGCTGTATCTTTTATAATCGTCATTCCAACAATAACTTTGCAGTGTCGGTGCATGTCCGGTGTTGGTACTTGTGACGTATATGCTGCCTCCATGAGACACCCAGAACTCCAGCTCTGTGCCGGCTTGGCAGCAGGATTCATGCACAGCAGCAGCCCAGTGCCCAGGTGTGTCCGTGAGGTCTGGGATGGCCATGGCAGGCAGAGGCCCAGATCTGGCTGAGGGCGACACGTTGGTGAAGCCCACGCGCAGAGCTCCGTGCCAGTTAGACAAATCTTTCTCCACCCTCAGACGGATCCTCTCCTGGATCTTCAGCGGGCGGCTGCTGAACACCAGGCCGTTCTTGAACGTGCTGCCCGTCCTCTCTGCCAGTCGACCCCCCCGGCTCAGCCTGACTTTGACTCCCACGGCCTCACAGTGGAATATCAGAGGGCCGAGGCAGAACATGCTGCACTTGTGTGACGACTCTGACTCAACAACTGCAACAGAACCAAATCAAAACTATTCATCTTGATTTAATCTGCACAACAATGCACATGTGTACACACAACAACAACAAGCTGGGAGCTTTTGCCACTACTTCCTGAATGAAGCGTAGTAAACAACCACATCAACTGCACCTTTTTGCAAGAATTGTGCTGAATTTTGACAATAAATCATTATTAAAATGATGATATTTAAATTATATGAAGTCATTGATAACTAATTTTAATAATAAGATCAAGGTATTGTAAGAGACAACATTTACAGCAATCTAGTCAACACCATTACCTCCTTCATTTCTCCTCAAGGTCATAAAGTCTCATCCAGACAGGACGCAAGTTAATCTTTTGCTTCACTAAGGTGATAAAGTTGATTCTAGCTGAGCTTTTATGATAATAACAGCAGATAAAGTTGTAAAAACATAATAATGAAAGTAATACACTTGTGCTATCACTTGTGAACAACAGGTGAAGGTTTGTCAGTCATGCAAAAGATGAATAATTTAAGTGAGAAGCACATCGAACCATCATATTTGTTGCAAATTGAGAAACTGTGATTGACATTACATGGTTGCTCTGATAAGATTGTGAGAATTTGCAAACCATGTATGGATCATATTGAAGTTCAACTTTAAACCCCCACTTTACTGAATCTAACTGCACATGAATCGAGTCACACTCACTTATAGTCTCTGATTTTCTTGCAGCCTGTTTCTTCAAGTGTCTGAATGTGTTTACATGAGTCTTTTTTTTCTGTTCTGCTTTTTCTCTTTCACTTTTTATTTTCTATATTGTTGTGTGTCCATTTGTCATTTTCTTTAAAAGCAAATGAAGACACAATTCAAAAAACAAAACAAAAAGTGTCAGTGAGTGATGATAACCCGGCTGGTGGCCGGCGAACGGAAACATTTATCTTCAAGGTTTGATTCAGACACTTGTCTTTTGTTTGTCCTAACCCACTTTGATAATCTTTTGTTTTGCTGCCAGAATCACATGTATTTTGATTACAGCTATAAAAAAATAAAAAAACCTATTGTAATTGCCAACAAGTAATAATGAAACTAAAAGTAGATGTTGCCCTCGCTGCACATTTGAAGAACACGCTACATAATACACGAAAATAATAAGAATAAAAACCACTATATTTATGTTTGATATAGGGAACAGTACTGTTGTTGATTGGTTAACTCATTTTTCAGTCTTTGTCGAGGCTCCTGCTGCAGTGATTCAGGACTGCAGATTTAGGGGCTGTCTGCTGTGGGCTTATGGCCTACGCTTCTGTATGCACAGATTTAGGGTTTGTGCCTTGTGCTGGTATCAGATTTATGTCAGAGAAATACAAGTCACTCTTTGAAACAGGTTTCCATTTCCAAAACCCATGGATAACAGGCTGCTCATTTAAAAAAGTTGACAGTTGGTTCATGAGCTTGTATGGAGAGGTTGACAAAACACTCTCTACTCAAGGACCGAACAAGTAAGTGGAGCTTGAATGCATTTTGTTCTGTGAAATTCCTGAGAGCTGACAGGCACAGGTGCTTAAGGAATTTGTATCACACACACACAAGAGTGTAGTAATTTGATGTGCAAAAATAATTTATTTACACAGCCACATGTTCACAGTCAAATGATAGAAAAACATAATCTTCAGTAAACAAAAACATATGTACAACATATACAATAATTTAACTTTTACAACATCAGGGAGACAAAATAAACTGTACAGTGGAAAAATAAATATAATTTTAAATTAGGTCCAATACATTTTACAATCTATTTTTATAAGTCATTGATTTTCTTCACCAGAGTCATTTGTTAGCCTTCATCCTTAAGCAAGAGTCACAATAACAGTGCATTATTTTGAAGCAGTTAAGTTTCACACATTTTTTAACATGATCAGAAAACAATCCAGCTCAGTGTCTTCACATCTTACTGTACACATGCTGTACAACATTTACACATCATGCAATCATTTGTCCAACTTGTCTCGAAGTTTCCTGACCAACTATTAGTCAGATCACTGTGGTGATACGGCAAGCTGCCACAACCAATGAGCTGCAGGTCACATTGAGCCGATGCTACACTCGACGTTTTGGTTTTGGTTTTTCTGCAGTCACAGAGAAACTTTTTGCAGCTGGAAGACAAGCTTCTCCTCCAGTGATGGCGCTTTGATCTCTTGTCGACATAGCGGACAACTGCCAAACTGCTGGATGACTCTGGAGCAGCAGCGTCGACACAGACACCGGTGGCCGCAAGGCAGAGTGATTGTGGCCTCTCTTCCCATGCACACCACACAGTCCATCCACACACTGCCTTTGTCTGTGGTCAAAACAGAGAAGTCACAATAAGAAGATAATCCAACACAAACTGATTCATCTGGTTACAAATGTGCAAATCAGATAGTATTTGGTTGGATGGACTCTCACTCACCTGCTGGGACTTCCATGTCAAGAAGGGACAAACAGTCATCACTGTCTCCATCAGGAATCAGGCTGGATCTGTAGTCAACATCAGGTGAGGTGAGGCATTCAGGTGCAGGACACGAGCGTCTGGTTTCGAAAAGGGTCTTTTTCTGAGAGCCTGCAGGAAAAAGTAGAAGAAGATTTAATTATTTGATCTTTTATAATCGTCATTCCAACAATAACTTGGCAGTGTCGGAGCATGCGAAACGTCCTGCCGAAATAACAAGGAGATGAAAAACAGGCAGTGCTAAAACAACACGTCGCTGCTGTTCACCAGAAAACTAACCAAGGAGGGAGATGGAGCACGTCTGTCCGTAGATGTCTATCATGGCCCATAGCGGCTGGCTCAGATCCACTCCTGTTAGCAGCTTGTGTTGGCCCGTGTTGGTACTTGTGACGTATATGTTGCCTCCATGAGACACCCAGAACTCCAGCTCTGTGCCGGCTTGGCAGCAGGATTCATGCACAGCAGCAGCCCAGTGCCCAGGTGTGTCAGTGAGGTCTGGGATGGCCATGGCAGGCAGAGGCCCAGATCTGGCTGAGGGCGACACGCTGGTGAAGCCCACGCGCAGAGCTCCGTGCCAGTTAGACAAATCTTTCTCCACCCTCAGGCGGATCCTCTCCTGGATCTTCAGCGGGCGGCTGCTGAACACCAGGCCGTTCTTGAACGTGCTGCCCGTCCTCTCTGCCAGTCGACCCCCCCGGCTCAGCCTGACTTTGACTCCCACGGCCTGACAGTGGAATATCAGAGGGCCGAGGCAGAACATGCTGCACTTGTGTGGCGACTCTGACTCAACAACTGCAACAGAACCAAATCAAAACTATTCATCTTGATTTAATCTGCACAACAATGCACATGTGTACACACAACAACAACAAGCTGGGAGGTTTTGCCTCTACTTCCTGAATGAAGCGTAGTAAACAACCACATCAATTGCACCTGATTACATGGCTGCTCTGATAAAATTGTGAGAATGTGCAAACCATTTATGGATCATATGAGTAAGTCACACTCATTTACAGTCTGTGATTATCTTGCAGCCTGTTTCTGTAAAGCTTCTGCACGTGTCACTGTTTTCTCTCTGTATAGCTGTGTGTCCATTTTACGTTTTCTTTAAAAGCTAATAAAAATGCACAGTGCGCTAACATGTCTCAGGTGTGACCCACAGCACTAGCAAACCGCTTACTGTACAACTTTTTTTTCTCATAAGAGCCAGTGAGCTTTTCCAGTAGAGCCTGTTTCTAATATTTATCTTATCGTTGGCGGACACTGTTTTACAGCGCTTTACTGTATGTGATAAGACAAGACCTGACATAAAAAACGTGCCTCTGTTTCATATCTCAGCTAATCGTTTTCTTGTTTTTTTTATAGTTATAATCACTGTCTTAACTGTGGCTCTCAGTAGCTCTTGTTAAAAGGAAAATAGGGAGGTCTCAAATCATAAAAAAGTGTAATAATAGCTTTTTTATTTACAAAATAATTTACCTTTGAAATAAAAATCTGTTATTTATTTTTTACATTAAAGCCTAAAAAAAAGGTAAAATAATTATGCAAATTAATCAAAGCTGATACTTTATAATGACTTTTGGCAAGTTGACAAAGGTTAGCAGAGAATCTTACTGATATTTAAAGCAGTATTAAGTTATCTGAAAAGACTGAAGTAAAAATAGTTAATATCTCACCAGAGTTGCCGTTGCCACCGTTCTTCTCCATCTTTACTTCTCTTTAGTTTTCTTTTCTTTTCTTTTCTTTTCTTTCCTTTCCTTTTCTCCGTGTCTTGAGAGCAGCGTGTTGTGTGTGTGTTCTCTTCTGTGTCTTCCTTGGATTGTCATGAAGTGGAAGTTTTGGCAGGCTTTAAAATAAGGCGCACGTGTGGGGCATGTCAACAAAACACTGCCTACACTAGATGAGAAAGGAAAGGGGAGGGACTAAACTTGAAAATTTTCCTAAACTTGTGGGCGGGGAGGAGAGGCCAACTGCCTTTTTCATTTTTTTCTTTACAGCACGAGACCTGATTGTTATATGTGACTTCTTTTAAATCGGTTTAAGCACAGTGGAAATAATGGACTCTACATTTTCATTTTCATTATCTGTCATCATCTTTTGATTGTCTTTTATGGTGACAAAGGTCATGCAAACACATGTTTGTGTCCGTGCACAAAATGAAACTGACCAAAAAGTATTGTAGAGCAATTACATAGCAGTATATCTGAGAAAAATTGAATGACTTGCTGGTATTTCTGTCAACTTGAACTTGATTGTAATCCACATGTTGTTGCGTATATTTGATGATACCATAATAACATTCTGCCTGTGTGTAACCTTTTAAATTGTATGTAACTGGATTTCATGCACCTGTGCAGTGTGCTTGTGTAACGTACATTACCATTCACCACTCTTTATTCTTTACCTTTAAAAGTAATTGTCCTCGTTCTTAGCTGCATGTCTATTTATTTTCTAATTTCGATTGCCTTTTTTTCTTTTTTTGTTTCAGGTTAGTCCCACTGAAATCACATATCCACCTGCAGCAGCAACACAGAGTTACAACAGCAAACAAACAGGAAAAAACACACTGAAATAATCAGGTCAAAGCTTTTGCAAACTGGACTCAGTGGATTTCACCACAGTCTTACACTGTTCAGAGGTTCAGTGTTGCCGAAAACCACCAAAGCTTGGACTTAGAGGAACAACACATAGTAAAATGTCAAGAGAATTGAGACTGTGATTTCCATATTTATGGTTTAGAAAAGAAGATAAGTAGAAAGGACGTTTGCCTATGTAAATAAAAACATACCAGTGACTGAGGTGGCATCCACTGTATACTGTACAAGTACACTGACAAAGTCAAAGTCCCTGTGTTTGTACAAGTGCTTGGCCAAAAGAGCAGATCCCGATTTAATATAAAATGGGATCACTTATTCCCTTTAAACACTAAAAAAATGCACTATATGCACAGTTACCAGACTTTGCTCCTTAAAACTGAAGTTGATCAAATGTTTTTGATGTCTTGATCTCAATATTGTTAATTCATCAAAGCTCAACAGGGTCACACAACATGACCTACTTGGTCGATGCCAAAGAATCCACAGGAAAAGTCACCTGATGCAACAAATTATGGAAACTTCCACTTGAGCACGGGATATCACTTTCCTGACCCGCTCACTGGACTTCAGGGAAATTCATGCATAGTTATGTGGTGAGAATACGGCAGGAACAGACCGGACACACAGGTGTCAGCTGAGCTTTGTCTCCCTCTACAGGACGCATGCGCCGCCATTACTTTAGTCCTCATTGGTTGGCAGTGAGGCCATGTGACAGGACGAAGCCATAACTGGAAAAGCCAAATGACATCATCACTCTTGGAAAGTTACTAGCCCGCCTCTTCTACTATGACCTAAAAGCACATGTCTCTTCCTGAGAAACCCCCCGAATCCTGTTATCTGACCATATGGCCACACTGAAAGCAAATACTGAGTGCGGGATTGTGGGCATGTTTTTAACATGTCTCTGTGTCGATATGTCTGTAAACTTTGTGTGAAGCATCTTTTAATAAAGACAGCTATGTCCTGTAGAACAAGTTTTGGATTCTCGGTATACATTCCCGCTCTTTTCTTATACGTACAGTAAATTCTCTTTACATCCTGACAGTTGAGAAATGATGCAACCCCAGTCCAAGAGCACGACAGGAAATCACATGATACTCACATTTCTATGACTGAAATTGTTCTATCATATGTTATAAGGCATCGTAAATCAATTCAGGTTGTTGTGGTAGAGAGTCAAATGGAAATTCAGGAATGAAACTAAATAAATGTCTCTCTTCACATGTGGCGCCTGCGGTCCACAATCTGCGTTTATTGCTAAATCATATTGAAGTGCATTAAGACATTTGTCCAGCAGGTCCGTGACATGTTTTAACTAGTTGCATAATGAAGCTGGGGTAAAAAAATGTGCTGAAACTATTGCAACAGAGGACGAAAGTCTGGGCAGGACACGTCATAAATTAGTTCACTGTTCCCAGAAGCAACGAAACCACTATTATGGGTTGGAGACTCTCCCAGAATAAATCTGCGAATTGAAGTTCATACTTTAATATGAATCACAGTGATTAACTTATAAATGATTGATATAGGAAAGAGAATATTTGAATATCAGATCATCATGCACCGTCACTGTCAGTGTAAACCACAGACACCTGTATGTACACATACATGCCGAAACACGATCATCCAGCCCGTGTGCATCCATTAAATACTCAATTCTGTAAAGCGTAGATAAAGTCCTTCTTGTATGTATTAGTAATAGGTTAAAACACCCATATAAGTCCTCAGAAGTTGCTTATTACTGTCATTGTGTGTTTATTAGACTATTAAAGTCTTAATAAAGCATCATTAACACATTTTCTGTTTGATTATCAGACATTTATAGAACCTTGTTAATCGTGTACAGACTGCTAATGAATGCTAATATTAGCTCTATGAGATCTGTTTATAATAGCATTACAAACACATTCAGTGACTTTAATTAAGAGACCTATTATGTCTTTGTTAAGATATTACTGGCTTATTCTTTTGCTTTATCAAGATTAATACATACTTTATTGTGCATTATCAGTAGTTAACTTTGTTTTTTGTAGCATTATACCATGTAGGGGTATCTGTCCTTATTGGATTGTTGACACTTGCATACATAGTCTTGTTAACACATAACAATGTCTATAAGCATCTCATTAGTGATCTAAATGGATATCTTATTTTATTTTATACTATTTCATTTCATTTCATTTCATTTAATTTCATTTCATTTCATTTATTCATATATTTATTTATTTTTACAGTTTTTCTACAGTGATCCAAAATGAAAATCTGCGTAATTCAGCTGGATGTTTCTTCACTTGTAATGTAATAGATGATATTAATTTAAGATAACACATACGTTTTTGAGCAAGAATAATCCATTAAAACAACGTAAAATTATTGCAGTGGTTTGAGATTAATATTTAGCCCTTGCTTCCACTGTGGTAAATACATGGGCGCGTGTCGTCACACTGCACCATAAACTGTTATCTTTACTAATAAAACAAGTTCCCAGCTGATTCAGTTGTTTAGGAGGAATGCTGCAGCACTGTTAATATACTGAACCTGACTTTACATCAGCATGGGGGGAGTAGATGATGGATGAGTGTTCATTTTTTGGGAGAACTGTTCCTTTATCATTCATGCGGGGGTTTGCCACACAGTGGGGTCGCAGAGATTAACTCGATGCTCATTAGTATGCTTACTGGCTCTTTATTAGCCATGATAATGTTCTTAATAATGCCTTATTATGCATGACCAGAGAGAAGAGTTATTCCTCAATAATCTCTGAATAACTGCTTAATGACAGTAAGTAAGAAGTTGCTGGGCATGAATTTTGATCCTAATATGCTTTTTGCTCATTATGGATCTTATCTGTTGTCATTTTCTCCTAATAACAAATTCACTAATATGGTCTATTGTGAACAAAACATAAAGCTACACACACACACACACACAGAACAATATGCAACTAACATGCACGCTTATACACTATAGTTAATGTTTAACCTACATTTGCTAATGTAAACAGGTAAAAAAATAGATATTGTTTCGTCTAGATTATTTCTATGCCATATTTATAACACAACAATATCATTGTTTCAACTACACATCTCCAGTGTCAAAGCAGGAACCAGAGCGACCCTCCTCCTCCTCCTCCTCTGAGCCGCTGCTGCTCCACCACACTTGGTCAGACATGGCAGGCCATCAAAAAATCAACTTGTTCCCACTCCACCTGTTCAAAACACTATTAATCTGCTGCCTTCCAATAAAAGGCTTGGCTCTCAGAGAGGAGCCAATAGGAGGCCATTAAAGCTGTGAGACCCAGGCCAATCCCATGCTGCATTCTAATGTGGCCTATCTTTATCAAGGTGCCACTCCATTCCCAGATACTGCTTATTTATGATATCTGAGGGGAGAGCCGGCGGGAGGCACGTGTCTTTAGGAGAACGCTCAAATCTGTGTCCGGAGGGCTCGCCCCAGGCTTCAGATATGGGATTATCACAGACCACACTGTGGCTGAGAAGAGGTGACGGGCGAGAGTGAAGAGTTTATCTGCTGCTGCACTGATTCTGATGTGGTAGCAACTTTGGCAAACACCAGGGCCTTTGTTGAAATTGCTATTAGCGCTCTTAATTATTTGAATATCTGGGAACGGTGGGTGTGATCCAGAGCACTCCTTGTGGGCCCATCAGAGGTCTCCTCCTGCCTGGATCTTATTGGATGTGTTACTGAGACCTGGAGGCAGAGTTACAGTTTCTCCCCATGGATCCAAACATCCAGGGGTCTTTCCTGTTCAACAACAGCCTGAACCAATTCCCCTCGGACCTCAAAGCGCCAGTGTGCCAGTACTCAGTGCCCAACTCTTTCTACAAACTCAACCCGGCCCTCAACAGCCAGCTGCAGGCAGGGACCCCTCACGGCATCAGTGACATCCTGAGCCGCTCGATGGTTGGGATGGGCTCCACGGGCACCACCACCCTCCTGTCCGGATACTCTGCCATGGGGGGGTTCGGACCCTCCGTCACCAGCACGTCTATGTACTATAACCGAGACTACAACTCCAACCTGGGCGGCTTCTCCAAGCCCGGCACCGAGTGCCCCATGAAGGGTCGCAGCGTGAGCTGCTGGGCGGAGAGCAGCTGTGACTGGAGAGGAGGGAGGCAGCAGTGCAGCAACAGTGAGTCTCAACTCAGCACCCAGACCACCGTCACATTACTGACACATCACTGACACATCACCGACACATCACCGACACCTCACCGCCTCACTGCGTCTGCATCACTGTTAGTCACGTCAGAATGTGTTTTCTAGGTTTGAATTGTTCTGAGTAATGCTGAGACTTGAGTAATTATTCAATCTGCTCCTGACATTTTGAATGTGTGTGTGTGTGTGTGTGTGTGTGTGTGTGTGTGTGTGTGTGTGTGTGTGTGTGTGTGTGTGTGTGTGTGTGTGTGTGTGTGTTCAGAGTCACGTTTAGGGGGTATAATCTTAAAGAAAATACAAAAATAAGACATTCCAGATGTTAAGGTAAATGTGGCAGACCATCAACACACTACAATTTCGAAAAATTCAAACGATACAGATATATGCTTGTCATGACATGTCAAGTGGTATGATTTGACTACAAACATTAACTCTGTTTTTTTTTCTGAAAAAGTGATTAATGCTCAGATTTTGGGGGGAATTATATAATCTTACAGGTTATTAACATTTTAGGTTTATCTTGTTGTTTAGGGGGTATAATCTTTGAAAAGAATTTACGCACGTTGATGAGTAAATGTGGCATCTCAGACGTCCAACTGGCAATTTCCAGCGCTTTGCTCTCCATCAGCAGCTGCAGTTTAAAGTCGCCCTGCTGATTCACCCATTACACCCATTACACACAACTGTAAAGGTTGTGTGTATTTCATGCTGAGTATTTTCATCTGGTCCACTCTGCAGTAGCCATCAGTAGCTTATATGATTCCCCCATCACTTTGCCTAAAGCTGCCCATGTTAAAGGCGGTTATAAAAAAATGCTCCCTTCCTCACCGATTTTCCCAACAAAGTGAAAAACATGTCTTTTTCTAACAGCTGAAGCCTCAAATTCAGCAGCTTGGTGAGGGGAATAAGAGGCGTTCTGATCAGGGGGGCGTCATGTTGAAGAGAACATGAAAATAAGAAACGATGGATGTCGATGAGTAAATGTGGCATTCCGAATGTCCGATCGAGTGTTCAAAAATGTATTCAGTATGTGGATGCTGCTGTAAATTCAAATGTTTCTATCATGGTTTTAGTAAACTTTTACAACATTTGATCTTTATTCAAAATAATGTGAGACAAACAGTTTCTTATCGGGGCAAGAAAAGTGTGTCTCGTCATAAACTGTAAATTCTGTAAAAAAAAAAAAAAAAAAAATTTTTTTAAAAATCCATCTGTGTGTTAGTTTTGTTTCTGAGTATTTTTCTCCCCTTTGCTGCTCTCAGGCGGTGTTCCTCTGGGGGAGATGTCAGGCAGGAAGAAACACACCAGGCCGACATTCAGCGGACATCAGATCTTCGCTCTGGAGAAAACATTCGAGCAGACAAAATACCTGGCCGGGCCCGAGAGAGCACGGCTGGCTTACTCTCTGGGCATGACTGAATCCCAGGTCAAGGTAAAGATAACATCACCTACATACCATCCAGGGTTAGATTTTAAAACACGTGACCTTGATGTGCTTTATGTAATTCTTTGTTTCTTGTATTTTACGGCACTATGTGCACCTGTGAAGTAACCTGCAGGCAAATGATCAAAAATATAACAAGTCTAGGGTAAGGGTTAATGAAGTACTTTCAGGTGCAGAATAGAAACAGGTTCAACATTCTGAATCTGTCCCAATGGTAAACAATGAGGTCAGGTAAACAACATGACTGGCATAAATAGTCTATCTGCTCTCCATCGTGCAGAAACCAGGTCAGGGATGGTTGTCATGCCTTTTCTAGGAGTGACAAATCAAAGATGTGCGTGCAGAGGAATACTCATCCACCTCCATCTCCACCTCCGTCGCCACCTCCCCCCTCCACGCTTGTTGTTGTTTTCAGGTGTGGTTTCAGAACCGACGCACCAAGTGGAGGAAGAAGAGCGCCACGGAGCCGAGCTCCACGCAGGCGAGCCACCCGGGGCAGAGCGGGGAGGCCTCGGAGAACGAGGTGGAGGACGAGGAGTACAACAAGCCGCTGGACCCGGACTCTGACGACGACAAGATCCGACTGCTGCTGCGCAAACACCGCAGGGCCTTCTCCGTCCTGCGCCTGGGGCCGCACCACGTCTGAAAAACCCCACATACCCGCACACACGCGCACGCACACACGCACAGGTTCACGCGTTTCTCCGCAGGCCTGCATAATTAAAGTTACACATTTTGAATACAAAGTTCAAGCATGTTCAGAAGAGGTCATTTGCAAAACAGGCTGTGGGAACGAAGCTGAAAAGACTTTTCTAAGTAAGAAAAAAAACTAATCATCTGTGGCCTGCTCCATGTTACATCGGTGTGTTGGAGGATCACCTCACACACACACACGTGTTTTTGTAAAAACAGAAGAAAAAAAAATTACGATATAAAAACTGCATGACGCTATTGAGTAATAATGGTAAAATAAAGAAGAGAGTAACCTGAAGGTATTCTTGTGTTCTCTTTATAAACAGTTTGTGGTTGTTTCAATTTCAAAATAAAAGTGATGACAGGAGTTGTCAGACATGACAGGTGGTGAAATGACTTTATGACACTTCCGTAATTCATCAGTGCTTGCAACCTTAAAACGAAAGTTTTACACCCTCGCTGTGGGGGATAATGCGATAGATGTGTAGGAAATTCTACGACAACTATTTTGAAGGAATTTGCTTTTCAAACAATATAATTTCACTTTTTTTTTTAAAGGTGCTACGAGGAACATTTAGCTGGTTATGAAACAGTCTCAATTTAATACTGATCCTTCTCTGTGATCTACAAAAGCAAAAGGGACCATCAGTGAGTAGACTGGCTATTTATCCTCAATCATTACTGGCACCGAGTCCAATTCCGACTTATGTGAATTTAATAAGCAATAAAATAAAAACAACTTTTTACGGTGGATTGCTGAGGATCAATTGAGTTGAAGAAGATGCTCTTAGTCTGATGGTAGGACACCAACATTTTTTTTTTTACGTTTCTCACCTATTGATGATGCAAGACTCAAGGAATGAAAGTAGATTAATATCAAATTCTATATGCTGATAAACCACAGGCCTATAAGGCAGGAGTAACATTTTTTTTATTTTTTATATGAAATCAGTGCCGAGAAAGAAGTTGGCATGTGTCAAAAGGTAAAGGGAACATTTTTAGGGAAACAAGTGAGATTTGTAATTCTGCAAAATGCTTAAACTGAGACTCATGATTGTCATCCTGTGGCTGAAATACACATATTAAGGTAAATTATGTAAACAGAACACCTAAATAATTGCAAAATAAATGATTGTGAATCATTTGTCACACATGCTGGTAAACTGTCTTTAAACACATTACTTGGCTGCGCTCCCTCTGAGTGCATTCGCTGCCAAGCTGCCGGCATATAACAGGCCCGAACAATGCAGGAGAGTGCAGAGGTCAAAGGTCTGATCTTGTGTGATTTACTGGTGTGGTCGGGCTTAATTGAAGACAATGACCCCCGCAACCCACTTCAACATGAAATCAATACCAACAGACCAGCTCATTCACCATTTAGGCTCAGAGTTTAGCCTCCATATGGCTCAGGCAGGCGGCCGACATCAGGCCGGCCGACCCTGTCAGAGGAGCTGAGGAGACCATTCTGCTTCCATCGCACACGTCGTAGTTGTGTATCATTTACAGCCCAAGTCCGCACCAAAGCTGTGATCATGCAAATGATTTAAAATGACCGAGCGTTTTATTATCGTTGTGGTTTATGAATATTTTGGAAGCAATACATGTTTTGGTCTCCCTCCAACCTGCTGCTGCTGCAAAAAATCTGGATTTATCAGAGTAAAACCATTGAATCAACACAAGAATGAAATACAATAAAGTTTAGAATCAGTCTCTTGATTTGTTGACCTTTGAGGACGTTCAATCTGAACAAAATGTTCTAAACAGCACAGCCAATTCCAGTTTTAGAGGGCAGGCTTAATACCTCCTCAGTTTTAAATCTAATCTGTCTTCTGCTGCTGCGAAATACATGCAGCTCACCCCTCAAATGAGGGCTTAGACTGTGGAAGCTGAATGCATAACACAGACATACAGTCATATACACCATGGGTTGAGTGAGTGCTGGGTCAGTGTCCATTTTGCACGAGTCTGGTTTTTATTCACGAAGAAGCTTTGCATTCTTAATGTGAATACAACTGGGGTGACCGGTAATAATACTTCTAACTCATCAGGATTATTGTCCATAAAGCGCCCCATCCACACCAAAAGTTAACAGGGTCGATTCTGGGCCATTCCCATCCTCCATCCACGTTTCGAGGAAATCTGTTCAGCAATTTTTGTGTAATCCTGCTGACAAACCAACCAACCGACAGACAATGGGCAAAGACATAACCTCCTTAACAGGAAAATACTTGTTGTCTTCGTTCATCTTTTGTAAGTCAGTCATGTCGAGATCGACGTGCCCTCTCCTGGAACAGCAGCAGCATTCTTGTGCTTTCTCTGCCAGCTACAGACAGCAGCAATGCCATACCTTTCTGGTTTATCAGCTTCATGTGGGAAACACTTGTACAGCGTATGATTGGCAGCCACTGATCACACCTGACAAGTATGATTTCCCCAAACAGGTGTGACTCAAGTTAAGTGTAAAGTGATGACTGTGGTTTTTCCCAAAAGCCGAAGCGGTTGGTCTCAAAATCTCCGACATGTGTTGCAAAATAGACTCCATAACACACAGTCCTGCAGCTGAAGCCAATCAATAACAATGCAACTTATTTATGAGGGTAATATTTTATTTACAAAAGTCAAAATATCACAACGGTGTAGTGTTTGACCAGAGATAATGTAAAGGTAATACTGGCCTTACAATGAACTCCACTCCCAAGACTGGTCAACAGTGAACTGCTAAAATCTAATTACTTACAAACTGTTTAATCTGCACAAATACTTGCATCTGTGACTCTGAACTTGATCCCGTTATGGCGATGCATTACAGACGGTCCAAACGTGATATGATTATCTGTGAGTTTATGCATGAAAAGTATTTTTGTATACATTTTCCGACCACCAAGCTGTGTACAACCGATTCCAAAAAAGATAGTATACTCTGTGTGACATGAATAAAACAATGTGATCATTTTTTTTAAAATCCTTTGACACAAATCAATTAAAGACAGACAATATATTTAATGTTTTACCTCAACACCAACACTTTACACCGAGTTACATCAGGGGCAACAAAAGGCTGGGACAGTTGTAGAATGTGCTCAGATCACTTGTCTGCAACATTCCACAGGTAAACAGCTTCATTGTTAACAGGTGATGCATCACTGGGTATGAAACAGGCATCCTCAAAACGATCAGTCACTCACAAGCAAAGATGGGATGAGGTTTACCAATCTGATTGTATAAGGGATATCACTACATGAGAACTGTTGTCTGTACAGTTCATTTTCAAATGATGGGATTCTGTTTTAAGTTTACATTTAACACAGTGTCACAACTTTTTTGGAATCGTGGTTGCAGTACAAAAGAAGTTTAAGAAAACACACAATGCAATCCTAAAGGATGATCTGGTTATAATGGATGGGAGTAACAAAACTACAAACATATTTTAAAATTCTTTAGTCAATAAGACGATCAAAATTAATAATAATCTAACCCATTATTCACACATTAAAACTATATAACAGCACTGGTGCTGCAGTATGAGACTATGAACCAACCAACCAAAACAGTGCTTTCTGTGTTCACACCTTTTATACAGAATTTTGTGAAGTACAAGTGAGGCCGCGTGTCGGAAACATCCAAACTCCTTAACCACAGTCAGAAGCAAACACAATAGGCCGACAGCATCAACTTTTGGCAATGAAATAAGGTCGATGCCAAGCAGAACAGGGTGAGAACATTCTGAGAGATCTCTGTGCAGACCAACTGACACAAGATTACTAAAGATGTCTCTCTCTGAGTGAGGAGATCAAAACATGAGAGCTGCTGAGTTATAGATCGTGGAATAAAGCACTTGGTATTAATGTAGAGTTGGTAGCAAACAGGAAAATAATGCTACTTTAAATTCAGCAGGGTGAAACACACTGCTGCTGCATTAAACAAATTAAATCCTACCGTGACATTCATAAACAGAAAACTGCTGGAGTCGCTTTAAAATGATGTTGGCCTTTTTGTACCCTGTGTAGTGTAATTTCTACAATTATTAAAATCATGCTTTACATCTATCAAAATCAACCCCGAAATAGATTATTTTTAAAATGTTTTAAATTATGTGACCTACTTAAAGCTGCTGTGAGGACGTGGCTACACATGTTACATGAAAACAAGTCAGTAAGAAATTCATCGTATATGATGATTTATCTACAGAGAACATCAAACAGGTCAACAGGAGACGGAGACAGCAGCATTCCTCTGCTGTGTTTCCTGTTCTCCTGTACAACCTTCTTAAAGTCAAAGTAAACAACTTCAAGAAAAAGGAGACACGTGAACTAAAAATAAAAGCATACATGCATAGTCAGTTTTCATCATTTAGTTTCGGCTCACAGCAACACTAACATTCTTCATTATGTTAACCCTTCAATTATTTACAAGGGACATTCACAATACTGGACTCTGATTAGCTGATTTAACACCTGCTTGCTCGAGACTAACGGAAAGATTTGATAAACCACACAGGGCCGATAAGAAATGACTACATTTATGTTGTCTTGACGTTTGTTTGCCTGACAATGCCTGTAAAAAACAAAGGGAATATTTTTAAAATCTAACAACTAAAATCAAATATCAAATCACAATTTTGTTTTGCATATACATTACATGTACACATCCATAAAAAGGAGCTGGTCCAAAGGTCACACTCTTCATTGTTTGGTCGTATTCAGAAAACAATCTTCACTGCTGTAAGCAGGAATTGTAGAAGCATCTTCAGTGACACTGAGCTTTCAGGTCCGGAGATTTAGCAGACTCAGAAATCAACGAAAGCTGCTGGTAAATATGTGCTTGTGTCACTCGAGCTGTGGTCAGCAGTATGTGGAAGTGAGATCGAAGGTGAGACACCGGGAATGTGAGGAAGAAGGTTTCACAGCAGCTGGCTGACGGGTGAGTTGTAGCAGGTGACCAGTGTGCTGATTACCCTCTAGTTCTGTGACTGTGGCAGAGCTCTGAGGATGGTGCAGTTCTAGACCTGCAGACAGACACACACACACACACACACACACACACACACACGCGCGCACACACACACACACACACACACACACACACACACACACTTAATACACCACATGCCAACAGAAACAAAAGCAAAAGAATTACCCTCTAGGCAGTATTGCAAGGAACCTGGTAGTCATTCAAAGCTGCGATCAAAGCGCACCCGCCTTCATTAATAAGGCTACCCAATCCCACATGATCAAAAATAAATCTGTCATGATGAAATAAAATGTAGTCGAGCCACTTCTGTGCAGTGAACTTTTCTGTGTCTCAAAATGACAAAAAGCAGGCTTGTCCCACTTTCATTGTGGGGATCTCATCATTTTGCAGGCCTCTGACGAAGGACCCTCATGAAAAAGCAGTCCATCCTTAAAAAAATACATTTAAACAGCAGCAAAACAAAATCATGGCCGTAAAAATGCCAATATGCTGTCCGGCACAATGCATGTCTCTCCAGCCGGCCATCCAGGTGGTAATTAATGAAAAGCAGGCCTGCAATGCACTTAGCGTGTAGCCACAGTGACAGTGGAGAGGATTCGATAGACATAGATCAGTGAAAGGTGCTGATCGCCTGTGGTTCTACTGCGCTGGACACAAAGGAGCGCTCGCTTGTGTCCCGCAAGCACTTCATCTTAGTTCATATCCCGACTCCAATGGGCCAGCTTGGGTTATGGCTCTCTGGGGAGCGGAGCAAGATTACTGTGATCGCTCTCACACACTAAACCCCCCCCCCCCCCGGAATAACCACATGGACATATAACACCTCTACATGCTGTATAGTACAGAAACGCACTCACTGGGCCATGCTCTTACCATTCAGAAGGATCCAAGTCAATGTTCAGTCATTCTTCAGTGAGAAGAACAAGAAAACCGGCTACGAGAAAACCACAAGAACACAGCAGAGTTACTCTACATGGCTGTTTGATGGTTGCCTGCACAATATACAGTACATACTATTTAAAGTGTTACCTTATGGTCCCCCATACAGACATTAGGACCCACTGTGTTGTAAACAACAGTCTTCTCACCATCATCTCTCTGAAAAAAGAACAAATATATAATATTTTATATCATCTTGACAAAATTAAAGCTTAAATTTGTACCTTCTTTTGGTGAAATGTCTGTATTATATGTATTATTCTTTTTATATACTGTCCCGTGCTAGAAGATGTTGAGACTGGCACATTTACATTACAGCATTAAGACAGAGGGCTGGGCAATACAGTCCTCAAATAATAATGCAATCCTCTTAGGCTATGTTGTGATACACAAAATATATCGATATTTTGAAAACTCCTCAATAGCACATCATAAACGTTAGGACTGAATCTACACTGAATCTAAACCTACACTACCAGTCAAAAGTTTGGAAACACCTTCTCATTTAATGGTTTTTCTTTATTTTCATAACTATTTACATTGTAGATTCTTACTGAAGGGATCAAAACTATAAATGAACACATGGAATTATGTAGTAAACAAAAAAAGTGTGACATAACTCTAAATATGTTTCATATTTTAGATTCGTCAAAGTAGCCATTCTTTGCTTTGTTGACAGCGCTGCAAACCCTTCTCTCTTTTGCTTAACAATTAGCATTGAGGATATAATGACGAGGTTGGTGAAAGCAATAATTAGAACAAGAATAACATCATTTTACGGTGAAGCAGCCTTTAAAACCTGGAAGACTTATATTTGAAAACAATATTTGAAGTCTAATATGAGGAATAGTCTCATATCAAAATTAAGGCATAATAGTGCCATATTGCCCAGCCCTATTTAAAGGCCAAAAAAAGAGAAACAATCCAACCAGAGTGTCACATTGAAATCAACAGCAAAATAATATTACCTAAACAGGGTTTTGTTAGAGTGAAGTCACAGTTTGACAGTACATTTCACCACATCATACATACTAGTCCTAGTCCTTTCATCCTACA
The DNA here is from genome assembly GCA_903131615.1 of Diplodus sargus. NCBI lineage: Eukaryota > Metazoa > Chordata > Actinopteri > Spariformes > Sparidae > Diplodus > Diplodus sargus. Next base: position 3,447,874 of record CAEMYA010000002.1, on the reverse strand, counting down.
ACACATTTGTGTAAAAATGTTGTCCTAATTATCATATGAATTCTTGAGTGATGGCCAAAAGCGTGACTTGAGAGGTCACCACGACACTTTGTGGGACACAAATAGTCAGTGAGATTCAAGAGATATCACGTTCACAAGCATGCAACAGGCTGAAGGAAAAGCCGCAAACATTATGTCTCCTGTCAAAGCTGTCGCCAGCATGGGAGCATACAACCAACCAACAAAAAAACAAAACCCACACACCTATCTGAGGCAGCGATAGAGTCAAAAGAGCAGGGTAAAAGACTTTTCTCAAAACAAGGGTGAATATTCTATCAAAAAGTAAGATGAGGGATTTAAATACAGTGTGTTGTGGTATTAATTTGAGTTGTAAAAGCAAATCATATAACCTATGGCTATAAATGTCATAAAAAATATTCACATTCTCACATGGTTACAAAGGTGTTAGAAAGCTGCATTTGCCTGGAACATTACCTGACAACACATAACCTATGAAGAATTTATAATCTTGTATTAAACGCTATGAGAGAATATATTCTGCAAGCTACGTGGAAATGCAAAGACAAATAAATAACATGCAGAAGATTCAGCATTAACTATGAAAACACAACCATAAGCTTTGACTGACCTTGTGGATGAACTCTTGGGCAGTGTGTGACATGAGTATACGATCGCACCAGGCGGGACAGCGAGTGTTCATGTACTGGGTTGGTTTAGTGTACTCTTCACTGTAGGGGTAGCTGAGAGAGACAGAGCGTTTATTAGATAATGACAGAGCTGAGACTTCAAACTCTGAACAAGCAGCTCAGCTTGAGGTCTTACCTGGGTGGAAATGTGATGTCCTCTTCCCCAATAACATCATGAAAGGCTGCAGGTTCTTTGTCATATTTCAGAAGCTGAGGAAAAGAGGTTATCGCTGATCAAAAACAAGCGGCAGGTGAGTGAGTACAACTTACGCAAGGGTTAAAACATGACAAGTTATCAGAGTTGGGTCACTTTCAAACTTTTGTATTTACTTTACTGTCATTCAGGACTCTACTTCCGCTGATAAGGTGTAATCTAAAATCTGTGAAGACATGTCAGATTGTTGCCAAGCAGGCTGGTCTATTTAGGTCCCAGTTTTTCTGATAAGATCAGATTGGGTTAAAGTTGACATTGTTGACATGAAGTTGACAATGTGTTGACAATGTGCTCTCACCGCTCTACCGTTGTCCTCTCTGAAAACTGCCTGATGTAGATATGTGAACAGCTTCTCCTCAATGTGAAGCAGCACCTGCCGGTGACGTGAAGGCAGGTTAAGTGGAAAGCAGCAGGAAAAATAACATGTCAGCTGTCATCTCAACTGAGCTGGGTTTAATCACCTGGTGGTCGTTGTCCTTTTCTTCGCAGATGATTTTCTCCACTTCGTTACTGCTGTCCTTCTTCACTGTCTGCACGTCTGCCGAAGTCGACAAATGCTGATCACAGAAACACAAACACAATGAAGGGTTTGCGTCAATGTGCCTGCCTGATACACTTCCTTACCACCTGAGCTTCAGGAGAAATCAAATTACCTGGACAAGACTTTGTGTGTCCAGACGGAAGTTGAAATCTCCAAACAGAAAGAAAGGCAGAGGAGGGAAGCGGCTGTCTGATATCCTGCAAGATGATAACACTGTCAGGTACACACAGAGGCTGTTCACACACTTTACCCCCATCTGTTGTTTTAACACAAATAAACATCTTCATGTGTATTGTTTGTTGAATTAACAAGAAGGCTCAAGTAGTCGAAAATTTGTTTTAGATAGCATTTCACAAAGTTTGTAACAGTTCTCCTAACTCCAATACTACAATTTTTTTTTCTTAATAGAGTCTGTAGACATCGAAGAAGTTGCCTATATTGGTTATTTGTTACTGTATTTTTTTTTAATGACTTCAAGAAAATATTGTCTTCTTTTACAAATTTGGGTTAATGATGAAATAAGTTAAACAGTGTTTAAACAGCTGCTAAATGTTGACAGGTAAGATGCAATTTAAACAGAAGCAGACAGGCTGGTACAGCGAACCTGCAACAAACTGACACTTTTTGGAAAAGTGTCAAAGAAAAGAAACAACTTAATGTTCTGCACTTAAAGCACAATTGACAAGAAGGCATGAACAAAGTTTTGCAAAGTTTCTCCTCACTCAACAACTCGTATAAATCACAGTCTGTAAAAGGAGTCTGGGGGAATTGTGGTTAATAGTTCAATGGTGAGATGAAACGACAAACATCTGCTGCTAACAATGGTAGGTCAAGAGAGGCCAAACATATAGTTTGGACTGAGTGACTGGATCTAGAAAGCGCCCTCAATGCATCTTGAGTGTGTTCACTCCTGTACTCAGAGCTGTCTACTACTGATCAGATAACTCAGGACAGACAGTGCTACCAAATGTCAACAGCCTTACATATGTTTAGGTGTTATCCAAAAAAAAAAGCTTCCTTTTTATGTGTACAAATTCATTAAAATATGATAATACTTTTAGAATTATTAGCCAATGTGAAATACACATTCACAGGAGATCATTCAATCTAGCAAGGAGTCTTTGTCTTAATTTGGTCTATATTTGCCGCCATCTTGTACATTTTGTGCCTTAATTGTGGCTAGCAGCTGGAACTCTGACCTGTTGATGACATATCTGAGCGCGTTCTTGCGGTTAGCTGAGTAAATGGAAGGACTTGAGTTGCAGGCAATGAGGTTGGAGGCATCATGGAACAGGTGGACATTGACCAGGTCCAGAGCTCTGTGAAGAACACACACAAACACAGGCGAAATATGGTGATTTGTGGCAGATGGAGATTAGAAGCAGGAAACACTGTGATAACACTAAAGCCTGACATCTGATAGGTGTGTACATGCATGTGTATGCACATGGGTGTCACTCATGAGAAGCTGTCTTATCAATGAGTGCACTTGTGTTAATACTGAGTCCACAAACAAGCACATTTGTCTTTTCTGCCGAGCTTTCGCCCCTTTTCTTTGGCTGTCACTGGAAAACAATTAATGTGCATCCAACCAACGACCTGTGTTGACTCACAGTGGGATGTTGTGGCACACAGATTATGGGCTCCTTTTGTTTTTACCCCGAGGTAACAGCACAGCAGAGCAGATAGTGACTAATGTCCTCAGATAACACAGACTGTAGCAGGTTCATTTCAGGCTGTGTTAAGCTTTCAATTCAGTGGATTCAAAACACGGATATTATGTATTCTCTGATAATCAAATTAAAAATATGTACCAGGGCACTGTGCTGAATTGTCTCTGTAAATGTAAAATAGTTAATAACTTTCACAAGACAGTTTGGTTTGCAAACTAAATGGATAAACACAGAGGCCAGAAAGCCCCAGATGAAAACAGTAACTGGGAGTGAAAATCAAAGCTGTGAGTTAGAGTCACTGCCGCAGCAGTGAGTAATTGTTTCTGACCCTGGTGAAAGTTCAAACAACTCAGAGGGAGGGCTGGGTATTGTACCTCAGTATGATTTTTTGCACAAACTAAAATGTGGACACTGTCAAGTAACAAATATGGATGACATATTTACTGATTAAATCATGACATTTGACAATTTTAGACCATTTCATTTAGATTCAAAGTTATTTTGTCCTCTTGTGCTTACAGAACATTTGACATTTGAACTTTGGTTTTGGATAATCCTGCATTAAACTGTTGACCTCTTGTGGGCTGCAGAAACAAGCTGTACACACAACACTAACATACTATCACCAAGTTAAGTTGATATGGTGAACCTGTTAGCCAACAATTACAAAATACCTTTGAAGTTGAGTGTGTCAGGCAACCTGATGACATTTATCCTACCATTCATTCTCCTGTTCGCTCCATTTTGGTCTCAACCAACACAGGAGGAAAAACACAGTTGCAAAATGCTCCAATTTGTCCATTAGCTAGTCACAAACTGTGTGTCTGCTGGGTGGTGTCTGGTGCAGAGCAGGTAGTGTTTTTTTCTTGCAGCTGTATGCTGTGTCTAACAACAACACTGATAAGAAACATTAAAACTGCAGGCTGCACAGCCAAAACAATTAGCTGAATGCTGCTAAAGCATTGCTAAAGTCAGATGTTCTTGCACCAATATCTTTAAGTGATCCGATCAGATTTTTGTGTATAGACATCACCAATCAGCATAGGTTGCTCAGGTAATGATGAATCACTATTTGCACTGGTGATGCAGCTTTTAAAACAGGAAGACATGAGATATGGAGTTCCAATATGCGGAGGAGAACATTTATTTTAGCGTGACTGTCCACGGACTGTTGTACTTCATGTTGTCTACCATACCACTATTCTAGTAGCAGCATGGATTCTGCTCAGCCACTCTGACGCACTTCCACAACTCTGTATTTAACTGTATTTCTCCTTGTTTGTCTTGTTGCGAGTAACACGATAGAGTCTGACCTAAGGATGATGCAAGCAGCCACAGCGTCCAAAGTGAAACCCATCTATAGATATATTAAGCCATTTCAAACCACATCCACATCCTTCAATCCGATCTGCAAAAACGAAATTTTAGGTGTTTTTTTTTTTTTTTTTTGCCGTCTTGACATATAATATCAATCTGGATACAATCTGGGTATACCACAAAAAAGATTTTGGCTGGCTGTCCTAAAAAGGCTAAAAACTGATCTCTGTCACATAGAAGTAATCGTGTGATCCAATGTAAATGTAAACTGGTTATGCAAGAAACAGATATATATTTCTCAAATTAAGGTTTATATTTTCAAAAGTCACATGTATCAACAACTGCCTCCTGGGTGGAGGCAGAATAAGAAGTAGAGAGACAAAAAAGTCTGCACCTTTGTTTAATGACAGATAAGATAATCCTGGTTTCCTTTATTTTATTTTCCACTTTTCTGGAAAACTTTGACATCCCCTCAATGTAACTAATTTGTATTTATCTATCAAGGGCCTTCAAAAGATGAACACATAGTTTTTCTGCTTCAAAAAGGTCAACAAACAACTGGAAGTGAATATGAGTAGAGTCCAGCCCGGATGTTTTTATCAAGGTGAGTTTAGTGTGAGTACATACTGGTTGTGTATGATCCAGCGGGTCCTCATGAAGCCCTTTCTGGACCACTTGAACTGCAACAAAGACAAATCAGAGTGAGTCACTAAACAGCAGTGAGCCGTGTCTTCGCAAGGCCGAACTGATAATTATTGATTCCTCCACATAATTTGTCTCATCTCCCTGTCAGAGCAGGCAGACAGCCCCTACAGCCCCAGTAGACTCATTTGTCCCAACACCTCCCTTTGCCCCTCATGTACCCCTCCCCAAACCCACACCCACCCACACAAATATAGGCATACACAGACAGAGATTCTCATGCATACATACTCACATCAGGCCAGAAATTCTTTGGGAATTTTTCTTTTTCCACTGTGGTGACCCTGTCCAGAGAGCCCACGTGCTTGTTCTGCTCCGACACTGCTTTAAAATCCTTAACTGTGAGAGATAGAGAGGGGGGAGAGAGAGTAAAAGAGTGAGAAAACATGCAAACACCAATCAATAAACTGGTGTTAACCTCATCAGAGCCGCATATGTGATGAGAGGATCTATAAGCGAGCCATTAGACTGTGTTTGGTGAACAACAATCGGTTTGGGCCACACAGCGAGTGGCAGCTGCAGGATGTTTATGGTTCTTCCATAAGCTTTTCTGAGGAGCTTTTTCACGCCTAACGTGACTGGACTATGCAGCAGCAAGATAACAGCTCCATTTTAAATTCAGGCTCTTTGCAAATACCTGGCCAGGAGTGGTGGCCATCAAACTGTCATTAGACACAGAGAAATGTTCTGGAACCATTGATATTAAAAAAATGACAAAATCTGGCCAATCATATGCAACATCGCTCTTATGAGCCATTACCAAAACAGTATAGGATGCAGTGGGAGTGGTTCAGGTTGAGATCTGAAATCATCTCATTTTTTCAAGGAAAAAAGGCATTATGAATCTGTCAGCAGCTGAAGGACAACAAAATGATGAAAATCAATGCAAGCATCATGCATAAAGAGGAAAGTTTTACCATTAAAATCATACTGATGGATGTCTTTCAGGGTCTTGTGGATGAAGTACATGCTTCCCAAAGCCTGTGGAGACAGAGAAATAATACTATCTGATAAATGTACCGGACAATAGCACCAAAAAAATAAATAAATAAAAGCTTAAAGAATGTAAAATCATTTTCAATTTTAAAGCCAACACATCACAAAAGTGCAAGTGTTTGAAATTCATTCTGAAAAAATTACACATTTAATGTTGTTGCAGATGCATTAAGTTTCAGACACCAGAGTCATCTTTAGCTAAATATTGACATGTGTAGGCGCCATTTTAATTTTCTTTGTAAAGATATGCAGTTTAGAGGGTAAATACTGACACCATTATAAGGTAATAAAAAATTGTGATATTGATAAATTATTTTCAATGAGTCTTAAAATGTGGTTGTACAGTTGTGGTAAAGATATGCAGAGGCAGGATATTTTCTAGTTTAATCAAATGTATTGTCTTCATTGACATCACTGTACTTAAAACAGTAAACAGGAATTTAATCATTATAAAGTAACAGAAGAATCTTTTTTCTGCATTAGCGTCTCAAAAAAAAGAAAAAGAATATGAGGGAACATAAATGATGACAATACTGGTCAATAATATCTGCTAGCCGAGATCTTGGTCTGGCCCTAGAATAAGAACTCTAAGGCGTCACAGTTTGACTTCAAAATGATGCTATCACTATGTGTCTGTCATCCACAAAAGCAGACACAGGGGTGAGATGTGAGGACACTGTGAAGATGTTGTTTTTAACACCTTGCAAGCAAGCTACAGGGGACTACATTTGTTTTAGTACGGAATAATACATAGACTGTTTATAGGTGATACCATTAACAGATGCTTCTCACGGCCCATACAAATAACATAACCTATAACTTACAACTTTTGTATTTCAAAGAGAAGTTCATATCCTGTAGTTTGTGCACAATTGAGTGTCATAAAGGCTCATTTCCCTCCACTCTGAGCCCTCGTGGAACATGTGCTGCAAATTGCTACCATGTTGTCTTCCTCTGAAATTGTACAAAAGTTTTTAGTTTGTGTTTATTGGTGGATCGTAAACCAACTTCCAAGGTGCAAACAGCCCCTTGTTGTGTCTGAATGTGTAAACATTTACTCGCTATGTCAATGATAGCAAGTTGGTTTCATTTATCGGCTACAATTTCATTGATACCTGATAAATAGCTAATAATATACATTTCCCAATATCTGGCTTTAGTTTTTAAAACCAAAATATTACATAAGTGCAAAAAAAGGGTGAGCTCTGTCTGTCTCATTTAGAGTGCTTTCACAGCAGTAATCGACAATCAAAACTTTACACATCAAAAAATTGTGACAAAAACAGGAAAAATCAGCTCAATCCAGCCTCTGAGGTGATGAATTGAACTGTTCATTTCCCCATCATGCGAGCTGAATTGTGAGCCTTGTATTGAACGATGCAGTGTGACACAGTTTATTGTTGCTCTCCCAAAGACACATGAAACTTTAAAGAATAGAGACGTTAAAGTGAACACGTAAGTGCACGACACGTCCACATACTGCCCCTCTTGCACACACTTCAGCACCCAATCATCCCTGACATGGGGCTGACAATTTTTAATGTACTAACTGCCTGCTCCACTGATCTGATTAATCATGCCCTGTGAGATCAATAAAGACAGAAAATTAAAACAATTTAAAAGGTATTAAGCAGTAGGCCTGCTGTCTGCCAACGCTGCCACTGTGACTGGGGGCTGAAGAAAAATCTGCCGGCGCTCGGAGGGCTCGGGGCGTGACGGACCGCTGTGCAACCAACCCCCCCACACAAACATCCAGCCGGAGCATGAGAGATCTCTCCCTGAAGAGATCATTTATCTTCAGTGCCAAAGTCATCCTCATTTAATAAAATGGAAGTGTCTCCGTGGACGGCTCCAGTGAGCGGCAATTAGCGACCAACTTGTCCAAACTGAGGATAGAGCAGGGGAGCTATTTGAACGAGTCTGATAGGGTTGTAAACTAAAACCAGCGTAAAGACTGTTTGTTTGAGAAGCAAGGTCGTAAAAAGTTTTAAGTTTAACTTACAGCAAAATGACAACTCTTAATGGGGCTTCAAGGACTGTATTCAGATAATGATCTCAAGAAAACTGATCTAAATCTGGCTTAGTTTATGTTGGATGAGTACAATTTCATGTTTAAACAGTACGGCAAAGCGCACACACACTCACCCACACACACTCAAACACAGACGCACATTCTCCTCCACATACTCTGCCAAACACCTATCTTCATCAATCAGGTTTGTGCACAGTTTAATAAAAAAATATTGACTTACAAGTGATTTTTTATCAAAACACCATTTGTACTGGGAATGCATGCAAGTCTGCCCCCTCTACTCCTGCAGCCCCTCTGAAAGGAGAACCCCCCAAACTCTCTCTTGGCCATATAACTGATGATCCACAGCCAAGGGGAAACAAATTGAAAATCAATGCAGGTGGCACCAACGAAATGAGAATGAGGCATTAGGAGGGTTGGGTGTGGGGGGGGCTGCAACCCTCTCAGGGCAAACAGTGGAGGGTGCGAACGCTCGAGTGCAGGGGAAACTTAGTCCCAGCTGTCTTCCACACCCCCCCTCACACTTTATTTATCGTGCACAAATGGGCTGAAATCAATAGTTTTAATCTCGAGTTAAATGTATTGACTTTGGCCTGTCTCCCCCACACCTGGCCATTGACTTTCCCCTTTTTACTTTGCACACCTTCAGTCTACAGATGCAACCATTGACCCCTACTGTCAGACGCCCAGTGCGAGGGTATCACATGGGAGGAGTAAGGGTTAATAGTTTAAGAGGTACTCAGCCACTTTTCTCAGCTGGGGTTGTGGAGGTGTTAATCTCAAGTAGGCAGAGTTTTAGACAAATTAAAACCGGCAAACTCATAATGAGCAGCTATGTATACAAGGAAAAAGACGGAAAATGTGCTTGTGCTGTGTGAGGGTCAACAAGAGGAAGTTAGAAGCAAGAAATGGCTTTAAAGACAGGTGTGGAGATTGAACTTAAGCCCAAGACCCGAGCAGCCACTGGAGTGTGTGTCATGGAGACAGAATCTGGGTTCAACGATGATGACATTGAAGATGTAGGTTGTGGCATTATTTACTTAACAAACCTGTATTTAAGAGCATCTTTCTCATGTCTGTGCCCATGTCATGTAACACAACTATATAACATAGTTTCATAGTATATCTTGGAGATCTTGCATGTGGCTATGGATGGATACGCAAGGAAAGACAATTTGAAAATGGCTGTGGGCAGAGCAGGGGAGCCAATGTCGATGGGTGTGATCCTACCCAAGAGTACTCAGTGCTTACGTAATAATGTTATAGCAGCCCTTTTCACATGGAGACGCCACATTATCGCTGCAGCATTGGTTCACCAATTCTCTGCCGTTGGTTATTCATACAGAGCCAAGCAGCGCCGAAAGAGACGTGACAGTACATGTCATGATGATGACGTGTGTGTGTTTTCACGTTGTTTCCCTGTTGTCCTCCTGTCAATCTAAACTTGCTGATAGTTTATAATCATATGGATGCTGTTACAATGTGCAGTGATTGAGATCCTGACCCACCAAACACCCTGGAAAGTGTCAAAGTTACGTTTTTCTCTCTGAATTATATAATTAATAATCGCCGTCAATAAACTGGAGGCTGACGTCGTTTTTTGGGCAGAAATGTGACGAAGAGTCGGTAGGACAGGCGGCAGGACAGATGCTCCTCCAAGTATATCTGCGGTATATTTTTCCTCATAAAAGTTGCCAAAGACAGTTACAGTTACTATGTTACTTTTGTTCGGTCATGTAACGTTGCTTTGTGGGACATTTCTCTTTATTTTGTTGAGTGTGCAGTTATCAGACCGTTAGCCTTCAATATGTGCAGCCGGCTTATCCATTGACACTGGTTCGGTTCACCAATACTGCGCCTCTGATACTACCTCCAGAGGCTTATCAGCGCCGGAACAAAATTTCACCCCTCGCCGCCTCCGAGACATTCAGACAGAGGCGGAGGCAGAGAATTCCGCGAAGTCCCCGAATCCAAACGGCAGTGTGAATGGGGCTAGTGACTAAATAGTCACTAAAGGGAACGTCAACATATCGACGGCGCCGCACCTTGTGTGATCATTTTCCATTACAAGATGATATTTATTTGATAAAATGTCAACTTTTTAACAGTCAGATTAGCCTCACGTTGAGAATTAAGTCATTTTTTTTATGAAAGTTAAACTCTAATCTCACTAATTTTTGATAACTTTTTTATGTTTTTAAACACTATTGTATGGGTTAAAAAAAATAACAGTACAATGATACAACTAAAATCTAAATTATGAGAATATAGAATTAAAACATCATGCTCAACCTCTTATTTATCACATACTATCAAATCTTGTATCAGGGCGCTCTAATACATTCATTTAGTTATTCATTTTAACAAGTTAACACAACTTCTGTATAAACAAAATTAAGAGTACAATGAGTAATGCATTTGTGCAGTAAAAAAGGACATTAAGGCATTCATTGACAAGGCCAAAAATGCGGTCAGATGGTGGCTGTTTTCCAATTCAAAATGCACATTATATTGAATACTATAACATGAGGAATCCCCATTTCTGATGCTCCAATGGAGTCTTCACACTCTGGCCCTCCCTTACATGTTGGCCAGCAACACAACAGAGTATATGAAACCTCCAACTACCTATGAGCACTAACAGGGAGGAGGACCCCATCTAGTGGAAGAACATGTGAACTTCTGTGGTTTCTTACTGTGAAGCTGTTTTCTGCTTGGAACTGGTTGTCCACATAGATGCAGACCCTGTTAAAGTCTTTCATTTCCTCACTGGTCTCAATGCTCCTGGAAAAGAAAGAGCACAACAGAGATGTCATTAGGCCGTTTTGAACAGAAGAGATTAATTCATTCTATTTATAAATTCTGATATATATGAATCTTTGTTAGTTGTTTTTTTTTTCTTTTTTTCTGTGAATGTAATCTAATATGTGTCTGGGACTGCTTGGTGGATAAGACAAGCTATCTGAATATGTGAACTTGAGCAAACATTAATTTATTAATGGAAGAAATAATCAGGTAGATTAATCAATGTGGTTATTAATTGTTCGTTGCAGCTCATTTTAAATGACAGGGAAAAAACAAGGCTTTCTTTTTATGTGATAATATCAAGCACGTGTTGAGGAAAGAACTGAGGATCATGGATTTTGAGCAGCATGCCTGTTCTACCTAAAGAAGTCTTCAGCATGTCCCATGTTGACCATGTAGTCCTTCCCTCCCACCTCCTGGAAGTGCAGGGCAATGAACTGCGGCTTGTAGTTGTGGATAGTCTGTAACAAAAGCAGCGCAAACAGGTCTTACTGTAAAGGTTTTACATTACAGAGTAATGAGGAGTAAAGAAGGTCAACATTGTGTGTTACAGGGTGAATTCCTGTTCTAGACATGATATGGTTACAGTACGTTGCCAGTCATCCTCACATTTATTAACTCCATCACACTGTCCACAAACTGTCAGAGAAAAATATGTGACACATCTACAAGCAAGTGGAAATAGCAATGTGTCAAAACTATGAATTATTAATGTGAGACCCAGCAGGCCCAAACTTACCTTATACAATTCTTGTAACCATTCATTTTGAATTTCACCCACCTATAAAAATCAGAGAAAAATCATCAAAGGCAAGACATTTCTGGAAAAAAAATCTTTTAAAGCATTTAAAATGTATAATTATATATATATATATATATATATATATATATATATATATATATATATAGTTTAAATGAACTTTTGCCATTTACCCATGAGGTTATTTACATTATGATTATTATTGTAAGCACTGCTAGGGGTTTGAAAGCCATAATAAAGTGTATAAAAAGTCTGCCTTGTGGATCACACATGAGTATTCCTTCAACAGCCATTTCAGCTTAAATCCATTGCTAAAGTTGTCAAGATGCTATCTGCACATGCTGGCATAACACTGCAGATCTCCAATAAACATTTTAAGTGAGCAGCAAGTGGAAACAACCTTTTGTTTTCTCATGGTAAGGAATTGATCATCTTGTTATCAAGAAAACAAAGCTGGATTGAATTTTTAATCTCAAGATAATTGTATAAAAAACTGTAATGTGAGCACAGCTGTTCTCTGCTTCCATAGGTTAGGGCTGCAACTAACAATTATTTTCAATCTTGAGTACTCTGCTTACATCATCAATATCAAAAAATTAAAAAAGGAAAAAACACTCATCATAATTTCTCAGAGCCCAAAGGGAGATATTCAAGTTGCTTATTTTATTCTACCAATAGTCTGAAACCCAAAGACTCTTCAATTACTACCATAAATGACAAAGAAAAACATTAAATACTTAAATTCAAGAAGTTGGAACCAGCCAATGTCAATCATTTTTCCTTGTACATCAATACTAAACTTGCACAACAACCCGCTCCATAACAACACTGATATTCAGTATTGTTATATTATAAAGATGTTATAGCTAATGTGTTAGCAAACAGAGTTTAGGAACGATGACGTATTCTTGCAGATTAACATAGAAGTTAGCATCTCCCTTGACAAAAAGCCTATGAGATTTTGGAACTACATTTGCAGAGAATAAGCCCTGTGGCACACACACAAGTTGATAGTTACATGTTTTGTTGATCACCTTTGTGATTTTCACATACCTAACAAATCTCTAGAAGTAATGAGCTAATGTACAGACTACACAGACTACGTACATTGGGGTTGCGTGACTTTCAACGTTACCACCATTAAACATCTGACTGTACAATCACTATATAGGTTTTCTGTAAATTTAAGTTTGCCCGTAAAGATGGACTAAGGATAGATGAGTCTCTGGGTTTGGTGTGTTGTCGTTTAATGTCTGTGACAACTTCTGTAGTCTCATTTAGCCACTTGTTAGCATTACAATTCAATTGTGGGACCCTAACCCTAAATGCTGGACTGTATGTTTTAGAACAAACCCTGTAAATATCTTGGTATCTCTGATTACCACAGAACTTATTTCAGGCATTTAACCGAAAACGCATTAAAAACCTCAGACGATGTGCAAAAACGCTAACCTATTTCCGTGTATTAGGACTACAAAACTCTATGATTCTGCTGGCACACAACAATGTCAACATTCATTTAATGTCTCATTTCTGGTGACTTAACAAGTCAGCTGCATGCAATATTAATAATCCAAATGCTGGGATGACTGCTGTTGCAACAACAGTGTATAAACTCTTTTGATAGTAGCTATCACATTTTAGTAGGCAAGCTAACGTTAGCTAGGTGACACTACCTTGAAGTTCACAGAAACTATGCTTTATCCTTATTACATTATCCTAATTTTTAAGTGCATGTCCCTTGTCCTAAACAAGGTCCATTTACTGATTGACGTATTCCATTATATCTATCAGAGGTTAATGGCTAAAAACTGATATTTTTATTTAAAAAAACTGTATAGCTTCTGTCTTAAAATGACATTCCCAGATGATAAACAGGTCAAATGGAGGTCAGGGAGTCACCAATCACAGGGTGGAAATATTGTGAGCAAACCTTAACATTGAAAAGGTTCAAACAATAGACATTGTCTGTAAATATGATCCTGTACGTTTCCACTGTGTGTTCCAGGATGTAGTAGTGTAGTAAAATGTAGCTGCACCTGTCATAATCTGGCAACGGTCCACATATCATTCCTGAAAGTGAGCATAGGATTGCATAGCTACTTGACAGCTGTATAAGAGTCAGTGTTATGATCTAATAACACTGTGCTGGTGCTGTTCCTGGGAAATCATAAGTAATGTTGTTCCAGGACTATTGTTAAAACTAACCACTCACATTTTTGGAATGCAAAAATACACATGTAGAAGGAATTTTCCTTTCAAACAATCTTTACTGTTGTAAAAGGGTCTAATTGAACCCTAACCATCATTTCCTAAACTGAACCAAGAATTTTGATTGCCAAAGCCAAACTAAACAGCAGCAGATAACTATAAAAGAAATGGCAAATAATATGATAAGTTAGATTAAAAATATTAAATGAACAGTATAATGTCTTGATTGAGAGTCCTAGACTTTACCGACAAGATAGCTCATTTCAGATGCAGTTATCGTCATGGTTGTGGAGCAACTTCAAGAATGATGTTCCAGGAACAACACCAACAGATGTCAGATACACAACGCACAGTAGAGTATGTATGAGGAAAGCAGGCAGAAAAACCTTTCACACATCAATCTGTCAGACAAGATTGAGGCTTATCTTCAGCAGGCCCTGCTCTGTTAAATTCTATTCTATTTTCATTACCGAGTAAACTGACTGAATCCAATATACTTGCTATTTGCGATATTATCCCAGTAACAATCTAAGAATCTTTAAACCTCTAAAAAACAAGATATTGGCATCATTTTAACCTTGCATTTTGCTAGGAAAGCAATATTCTTATTGCATTACAGTGAGATGGGAAAAGGCCATCTTAAATTAGTAATCATAAATCAAAAAGGTCCTCCTGCACAAATAAAAGATAAATAAATGATGGAAACCTCATCTCCCTTTCGTCCTTAAATGTGGAACCTTTAGTATTTACGCACGGATTTAACTTGTTTTGGTGGGAGATACAATGTGCAGGTCATGGTGACAGGCAATTCAAAATAATAAAACTGTCCACAATCAACTTGAGTGATTTTATCTTGATGGGCGATAAAATATTTTATCCTCTCATTCCTAAGTGGGGCAGTTATAACCTCTTTCATATAAATGAACATTGGACACATGTTCTTACTTGTTTACATGACGTAAAATTGCTGTTCATTAGTTCCAACGTTATGCCTTGTGTAGCTGTAAACTGATAAATGAGTTAATCTTTTGAATTGTGAGACTGAAAGCACAGGAGTGCATGTGATGAGTAAAATTAAACCAGCAAATCCTCTCCTATTTGAAAAACTGTCCTGTAAACCTAAAGTGAAACTCTCGGCAAAATGCAGCCTAGGTTCTTTTTGTGAATGTACATGAGTCAAACCTTCATGTAAAAGTATAATTACGACGAAAAAGGCATTTTTAAGATTGAGCGTATTTTCCTTTTTTTGACTCAAACTAATTTTCAATGGGAGTGCATGGGGCACTTTTATGCTAGCATTAAAATCACTATTTTTAAAACACTAAGAAGGCTCGACACAACATGAAACTTTGCTCATAGTAACACCAGGGTCTCTACACATAGCTCAACTGAACCACATACACTCTACACAGACGTGTCGATCCCCGAGTATGTCTGGGCTGCCATGACGACGGCTAGAGGAAGAAGCTACTGCTAACGTGAGTTGTTCAAAAACTCTCTTTTTAGTAAACTCTGTGTACATAGACAATGTTCTCAATGCTCGTGTTCATGTGTTGAGACCCTGATGATACTACAAGCAAAGTTTCATGTTGTGTCGAGCCTTCTTAGTGTTTTAAAAATAGAGATTTTGATGCTAGTGTAAAAGTGCCCCATGCTCTCCCATTGAAAATGAGTTTGAGCCGAAAACGAAAACAGGGTAAATCTTACAAGTGCCTCTTTCGTCGTAATAACACTTTTACACGAAGGTTTGACTCATTTTACATTCACAAAGAAAGCCTACGTTGCATTTTGGCGAGAGTTTCACTTTAACAGTGGCATTTGAAAGTGTTGTTTCTTAATCACCTGTCAGAATTTGCCCCACGTTTTAATCACAGAGTAATGTACAATCTTTCTCAATGCCAGGTGCATTCATACAGGCCCAGAAATGGCTTTGCATAATGTATTTGCATGGCAGGGGGGACAGGGATGACTGCAGTTCAGACACTGTAATTTAAAGGACTCTCACATCATTTTGGATGCTTACAGTCTGTATGCACTCATGACCATTGGCTCTGTCCAACAACCCCCGAGTCATTTAAATATAACAATACAGTACAGCATATTCACATTAAGAGAAAACCCTGAAACACCTCCTCCAGCAACAAAACTGTGTCTTTTTCTTCCTGAGGCAAACTAGCAGCACTGTGTCGGGCAACAAGACCAGACACGCTGAATTAGAGAGGTCTTTAAGGATCGTCCACAGGATACAGGATAACAGTTCCAGGGAAACTGTTAGCTTTAATGAATCCAGCATGGTGATTCAGATAATGTCTATGGTTTCAAGCTGCCTGATGATAATACTCGGAAAAGGGGCTGAAATGTGTCTTTGGCGATATTGTGGAGTCGACTGTCTAACTGGCTAAACTGCTCTGTAATGACAGTCGGCTGGTCCAGCACTGTAAAGCAATAGGATTTATCCTGTGGTGTGCTTAAGCCCTTGCTCTTATCCCAAAGGCTGGGTGAATGTTTAGGAGTGTTTGTTTACAGAAATAGGGGGGTTTAAGTAAGTAGAAAAGCTCAAGTCCCCCGGGGAAGATATTCATCTGTTTACATATCTCCCACAATGGGATCTAACATGTTTTCATTGGAGCCAGATCTGGCAACCGGAAACATGGTCCTGAGCCAAATTTCCATGAACGTAAGAGCCCTCCCTCCTACAGTGTCTTAAGTTTTATCAGGCCAGCATAGGCCAAATGTAATAACCACTTGTTATTTAGCTATGACTTTAAAATAGATAAATTCCAGTCTAATCTCTTTATTCCCTTATAATAAAGGTGTTTTTTTCTGTTATTTTGTAATGGAGAGAAACATCAAAGACTAGACAGTGAACTACAGCTAACATTATGGAAATACAGTGATGCCACTGGAGCTGGCAATTCCAAATGTCATACAGTATGACTATATACTGACTTTTGAATAACACAGGCCCTTCCTGTTCTAACATGACAAACAGTGATTTTCAACAGGGATTGATTGTATATCATTAGGTTGCCAGTCTGGGGGGGGGGGGGGCAAACCTGGACAAGAGACCATTACAGGTACTGTGCAATAATATGACGCAATTAACAAACATACATTGCTTGGTATTGCCGTGCAAAGTGAGACATGCAATGGTCTGTATTGACTTATATAGGACAATGGAAGTTCTCGTATTTGGAAAATCCAAAGGATGGAACAATTATGTGCATTCTCAGCAATAATAGTGTGCAACATTAGCTTACATCAGCTTAGAAATGAAGAGTTCAAAGTCAAAGCTGGCATTATTGCAAACCAGATGAATTATATTGTTATATTGTGGCTTTATTTGCCTAATAACTTGGTAACATGGATGAACTGCTAGTTTGCTAACATAGCAAAATCCTGCATTGAGTGGATAGTGTTAGCTTATTGATCCAGACTCCCGGGGCTGATCTGGCTGGTAAATTGGCTCGTTCGCTGTTGGCAAATTGCTTTATTATGCTAAGGTTATGGTCACTTTTAATGTTAGCTGATAATTTGCAATCATCCAGTTAGCTAGAACATAACTTCACGGTGGAGCTAGATAGTAAATGCAAAGATGGCACCCATTCTGTCAAATCAGAGCTGCTTGCCACACTTTTCTGGGCTCGAGGAAAGTTTTACAAATATAACACCTCCTTGGATGAGAGGTTCATGAAAGAATGAATCATAATTGACCTTTTTTGCTGTTCAAGGAGTTTGTCAACAGTTTTACATATGACTCTTTTATAATGGTGGTCTAGGGGGAAATTTTGTGCTTCAGGGGAATCTTCACAAAGTTAGCTGGGTAAATGGAAAAACAGGCCAAGTAAAAGAGTTATACTTATTCTGAATATGCTTTAAATTATTTCCCAGCATTCCGTGTTTATTCTAGGGTTTATTCTCCTGTATGTATTGTCAGTGTTTTGGACAATGCCCAGGGTGATGCTGGTTTGTGCCGCAGAGCGCGAGAAACAGGATGCAGACTACAGTTCACATTACGGCCACTGGCGTCAATGGAGTTTTTAGCCACTTGGTAGCAACCGCCATTTTTAAGACACGTATGCATTTCATAATTAAACTGTGGAACATTTAATGATGTATAGAAAAAAAACATAAATATCTTAAGCCTGTGCAAGCCACAGACCCTATTTCGAGTATTTAACTGAAAACCAATTAAAAAAGCGCACAGACTTTGAGAGGAGGGAACCGGATGTGCAAAAATGCTAACTGATTTCCAGGTTTTAGGACTACAGAGGCTGGGCGATATATCGATATAAAACATATATCGATATATTTTTAAATGTGATATGGAATTAGACCCTATTGCATATATCGATATAGTTCAAATTTGCGCTGCGATCCTTGCTCAAGGCAAGCCGCTGACCCGGAGCTCTCTGCACTGCTCCCCGTGCCCCTCCTCTTTCATGCACAGAGAGGGGAGGGGCTGGAACAGACACTCCGGCACTCTTCAACAAACTATTTGGTGGCCGCCGTTGCCCCGCACTTTGGCCTTGATGCCCCATGAAAAAAAACAAATCATCATTCGGCCACAGTGGCCTCTGTGCCCCTGACCCGGTCAGCGTAGCGAGCTTGCCTTGAATTACAGCCACCCGAGTGCACAGTAGTCACTCACAGGGGCGCCGCCAGGGATTTTGGGCCCCATGAAAAAAAAATGTAGTTGGGCCCTTGTATAGGTTGCCAATGTCTCAAAGGGCCCCCTGTCAGTGCCGGGCCCTTGGAATCGTCCAAAACCTTTCCCCCCCTGGTCGCGCCCCTGGTCACTCACGTCTCACGTGAAAGCCTCTCAAACAGCAGCAGCGTCTCAAAACAGAAGAACGACACTTACAGCACAGGTGCGCAAGTGAGCTCAGCCGGTTTTGACATGATACGTTCCCGAATCAAAAAATCATAAGTGAAACCTTGTTCAAACACAAATGACGGCTCTGTCCTACCGTAGTAAGGAAGACAACGAGCTACAACCGTATGTTCATCAAAACAAGTGGCTGGACATTAACTCTGGTCTCTATGGTCAGCCGTCTGGGAGACGAGGGCGCAGGGACCGTCTACAAAGTGCAACGCCGAAAAGAGATACTACAAAAAAATTCAATAACTTCACTATTATTCAGTGTAGTGTCACAAAACTCACATCACCTAACCCTACTTAAAAAAACTGTTTTCTAATGTAAAAAAGTTTTAATACATAATCCATGTCTTATTATAAATTAGGATGTTATGGTATCAGTCTGAAAGGTAAATCAACAAATTTTACTTAGTGGTCTTTGTGCCCTGTCATGTGGCCTTAGTGCCCCTGAAAAGAAAAGAAAAAGTGAAGGCCAAATGGCCTAGCCCTAAAATGACGAAATTCCCACCCACATGTCATATTTGGCTTTGACTTTGATTGAACATTTGCTCTCACTTTGCAATAAAAATATCGGGATATATATCGTATATCGATATTCAGCCTAAATATATCAGGATATGACTATTGGTCCATATCGCCCAGCCCTACTACAGACTACACAATCCAATGGGGAAAATGCTTTTTGGGCTGCAGAGAAATGTTTCACTGCATTATGGCGAGAGGCCATCGGGCCAGGTTGGAAGCAAGCCTGAGCGGCACCCTCCGGGGGGCATGGGGTTAGACCTTTAAACTTAAAATGTCCTGACAACAGAATCATTGAAGAGATAACATAATATATGCTACAGAATTAATTAATATCTAATTGTATAATCATAAATAAAATGGCCAAAAAGATTCATTCAAAAAATGAAAAAATGTTTTTTTTAGTCACATACTTTAACCAAATTGAGACCCCTGTTGAGAGTAATTGGTTTCTAAATACTTCAAAGTACGTTATCTTAAAACATTTTATTTAACACAATGATATAATCATTTGTTAAATTTAGGTTTAATGTTTCCCTGTCTCGTAGGTGCCATTATTGGTCAACCTGTGGAGACAATGTCAGAGCTGAGCCTTCAATGTCACAGCAGTGTAACTGAAGGGTCACACATTAAGATCAGACAGCAGTCTCTCCACTCATTACCATAGATTTATAGACGACCTATCTGAAGTGTAAATGATGCGTTCACGCTCACTGGTCTGACTGGGAGCAGGTGACGTGGGCGGCGGAGCTGCGGTCCCCCGGGTAATAACTTCAAACATCAACTTTGTCCGTCCCTTTTTCTTTTTCATCAAAAACGGCGGATAAACACTTCAGAGCGCACCACGCTGACTTCTGACAGAGAAACACGGCTGCGTAATCCAACAGCGTGGTGTTCGATATAAAAGTAGTACAAATATTACAGTTACAGTACCGTTAGCTCATTAAGCGCGTGCTAATTAGCCCACTTGTTGCATCCTATAAGTTAGCTACCACAGACGTATGCTAGCAGCGGAGCTCATTCAAGGTAAAACCCACCTCCTGTAGCCGCTCCACTAGTTATTTCTCCATCACTCCAAACAGCATTAAGTGCAATCCTCTGGCAGCACGTCAAGCGCGGTGTAATTTTAATTTTACCAGTTTACTTACATTGTCAAAGAGTGAGCCGACATTCGCGGTGACGAGCAGCACATCAGTGTGTGTTTCCATGTTAACGTCCACCTTGACAAACAGCTCGAGGAAACTCCGTCGCGTCGCCAGATGACGCGCCTCCAGGCCCTGGCCTCTCTAACAGAGCTTATAGAGGCTTACTGTGGGAGCCAAGACCGCGACTATTAACGCTCAGAGTGCACCAGCATCTCACTGAGGACACCGTGTCGCTTCTGGTCCAACTTGTTCGTTGATGGCGGTTATCGGGTCGTCATCATATGCCGCAGCGGCGCTCATATCCATCGTCGAGCCGACTCGAGGTGAAGTAAGTTGGTTTGACGGTCGACATGCGTGGATTTCCGCCTCCCTTTGGTTAATTGGACTAGTAGCTTCTTAAGACTTGGCTTTGCCCGGCTCATCTGCTGCTGCCTTGTCAAACGCGCAAATAACCGGAGCGGGCGGTGCTGGGTGGCGCTAACTAACTCCGGTGCTCCGCCTCCGCCCTTTGGGGGTCAATTACAGGCTTCCTTATGCTGAGGTTGTCACCGGGGAGCCGCCGTCGTGGCCAACAGTCCAAAGTGAAACCTCAAGATAATCCCGTAATATCTGATTACCATGCGAACCCGTGTGTGTTTCTATTATTATTATTATTATTATTATTATTATTATTGTTATTATTATTATCATCATCATCACCACATCTTAAAACCCTTCTATTGTGTTAAAATGGGGCTACGTAGTTTTGGGGAGGATATCTTGATTCATTTCATCACTGACTAAAACAGCCACCAGTTGACAACACAATGTCACACTGTTTTACTGCGTTCAGATTTGCAGGAACCTTCTAAGGAGTCACCTTTCTGGTTTAAGCAACATTCTGGGGACCTTGTTTCCCTCTGATGACACCTTGTTTATTCACCTGAGGGAGTGAATCGTCATTTTTCAAAATTAAGAATTTAGTGTTTACAATATTAATGAGATGATTAATATCATAACAAACTCACAACTAACTAACTAACTAACTAACTAACTAACCAACCCATAACTGAATAAAAAAAGCTGTTCTCAGAGGAAAATAAGATCCCAGAACACTGTTTAAAGCTGAAAAGGTGTCAGGGTAAAACAACATGAACTTGTGTTGTCCTTTAAGATCAGCTTCTGTTCAGATAAAATGTTTTCCCATGAACTACACAGTTCACTCTTATACTAGTACAATAATAACTTGTAAGATGAAATCAGAATACCTTACTGTATGACTTAACTACTCGAGGACATCGGAAATACCTGACAGGTCTCAACTCACCACAGGCTTGCTCTGTACAGTCTCAACACAACAGGAAGTTCATCACTTTCTTTCTGTGAAATTCTTCTCTCTCACTGGAATACCCCCTCACTGAAAGTTCTTTTTTTTCTCCTCCCATGCTGGTTTACAACCGGCAAACCTCAGAAATATATTTAATGGGGGGGTCTTATCTTTATCTGTGGCTTTGCCTTAGGCGTGTGCTCATCAGTAATCACTGCACCCTTTGCAACCATTGCAGCAACTGTGTAAAGAAGTCCTGCACCAGGAAAATACAGTATGCCAGTGTTTCGTGTTTATGTGCATGACCTGCAGCTTAGTCATTTTCTCCAGAACAGCCTGCCTCCCACAACTTCCAGTCATCACAACAGCAGAGTTGCCAAAATATATTACGGCGCATCTACAGTAGCTTTCTTTTCTGCCCAGTGAACCACAGAGCTGTAAAAATCTTTATTTGCAGTAGATGGATCGGTGCCATCCAGCAGTCTGAGCAAAGACTGCAGGGGGGGCCTGACTTCAGCTCTCCATAGTGCTGCCAGTGAGCTGTTCAACCATGGCATGGTTTACACAGCCAACCTTTTGAGCTCCCTGCTTCCTCTTACTCCTCCCCTGAGCACCGTGTGCTTTATTCACCAACATCAACACATCTATTCGAAATGGCTACAACAGACATGCAAAAGAATGCTGCCATGTCCATCACCGGTCTGGAAACAAAGAGAGTAAAAGGGGAAACCTCTCTGAAAGGAGACTGAGGCCGTTTACCACAGCCAGGAGGAGAGGCCTGGGCTTTGGATGAAGCAGTTGCAGGAGAATCAACAATAAACAATCATGGGAAGACATTTTGGACTGGGACCTTTATACATAATCAGCGAGGGAATAAACAGAAAATATATTACGTCCAAAAAAAGCTCTTAATCCCCATGCCAGACTGTGTTATAGCATCTTGGTGCCGACTGGACAGTAAATCAGACAGGAAATGTTAGCAGACTCCAGGGTTGCATGCCAAGAATAGCACAGAAGACGAGATCTAATTAAGACACAACTATTTGGAGCAAAATCTTAAGTTCTAAAAATATCAAATAAAAATTGCTTTTTAGACTGGAAAATATTTTTCAATAAAAGAAGGAGAACACAAACTGGGCTAGCTAGGCTAAAATGGAAGTGTTATTTGGTAACATCTTCTGTACATTGAACTTGTGTAAATGGCACATATTTAGTTGTGGGACACATCGCGGTTTGAATTTGTTCATTTACCCTAAACACTGGAGGTTACTGTAACATTGTAGTTGCTAATAGCTGCTTTTAGTTTAGCGTCTCACTTGAATTGAATATTTTCCCTAGTAATTGCTTTATTCTACATTTTGTTTTTAAGATGCAACTGTAAAGTGCATATACATAAAAATGTATAAGTTGGAAGATGCGAGTCCTTTAAAAGTCAGTATTTTGGCCAGGGACAGTGCCTGATGCCAGTTGCAAATGAGTCTGCAAAATGTTGGGCGTTTAATCACTTTTATGTTTTAAAGATTTTCTGTCATTTTGTGAGACCCTACTGAATACAGAAACGTTCCTCAAATACTCTAAAATTACTCTGGAATCTTAAATGTGTACTTAAATCCCCACATTCACCTGCAGCCTTGTTAGGAAGCTTCTAGTTTCTCAGCCTCTGTACGAACAAGTTCATAACTCCTTTATGCATCAAAGGAAAACAAATCCAGATCCACAGTGTGAAAAGAAAAAACAAAACAAAAAAAAAACCTTGAAGTCAAAGGTCAAGTCACATTCTTGAACATTTATTTTGATGAACAGATTTGACACTTTCTAAATGATGATCCCTGATAACAGCAAAATAGAGGGATGAGAGCCCTGAAGGCTGTCCACCATGTTCCTCAACTCTCGCCTAAATGGGAGTCCAAACTACAGCTGCACTCTGTGGCTGCCAAGTGGGAGACAAGATCATTGATGGGGGGAATAAAGATAATAGCTTTAAGATTTCACTTAAAATAAATTGGGCAGAATGGTCACTGCACAAGCAGGAAGCCAATGAACACGTGATGCCTGTTAGGAAGTGTATTAGTATGGATGTGTATCAGCTAATTGTCATTCTGACCAATTGTGATGGTCATTATCCTACATCACTAACTGCACCATAGGCCTTAAGAGACAATGCTAAAAGCAAACCCCAAGTTAATTCTTAATGAATGGACTGTTAAATCCTTTTACTCCTGTCATGCTGCATTATTAGCTGAAACAGGAGTATCTGCCTCCATCAGAGTAACTGTGGGTGCACAATTTCCACTTCATAATGTGAGGTTTTACACATTCCATGGAAATAACACAGAAACAGACCACATATCAAGAGCTCACCTGCATTGCATCTCCCATAGTGACCACATGTGTTGATATAAGTCTTAATGTAAAACACAAAGCATAAAATACATTGTTTTTTCTCTTGGAAAAAGCCCATAAAAATATCTGAAATGTAACAAAATCTGGCATTGTGCCCTAAATTATGGGCAGGAGCCAGACATGCAAAACCCCAACTCAGTTACAGGTTTAGCTTAAGAACAAGGTTTCATCTACAATAACTCTTCTACATCCCAGGTATAATCAGGTCTGTAACTTTAACACAGTGTGAAAAAAACATGACAGTAAAATCCAAATTAAAAAGTTGAAACTATCAAACAAAGACAGGAACTCAATGATGGATAATAATACAAGTTTTCCCTCAAAAGACTGCCACCAAGGAAGACAATGCCCCTGTACTGTGCATACCTTGCTTTTAGAAGCAAGGCTTCAGTTGAGCTTTTCCAACAAAGGGCAGCAGACTCAGAATGACCCGTAACAGCGACGCAAACTGAACATGCCAAGCTGAGGCAGTGACCGAGGAAGCCAAATGGAGTGCTGTTGACATCAGAGAGGGAATTTTCCAGTCCGGGAGCTCCGATAGAGAGGATGTGAGCCCTGCTGACTGCCTATTCAGTCAGAGGTGCCCAAGTGGGTTTCTGAGCCAGTTCACCTCCACAAAGGTCCTTCATGAGCGACTGCGGTCCTCTTGGGTTCCCACCAGCATTTTACTGTACAGCTTCTGCTGCTCTTCTTTAAAGGTATCTTTAACCTTTCCACGCTTCAATCCTCCATCCCTAAAGAAAGAGTTTCAAATTAGTGAGAAGAATAGCTGTCTGCCTTATTTTTGACTCATTAACATTATAAACATGTACTTCTTCTGCAGCAATGTTAATGCCGGTGCTGATTGATTAACAGTAGGTGTCAATAAGCCAACATGCACAACAGATGTGTAATTGCAGGCATAATAAATCGTATTAGATACACCTGTGATTGACAAGTCAAAATGTCAACTGTAAAGTATTCTATTCTTTTGTAAGCTGCTTTTAATATTTTCATTAACCACATATGTCAGTGATGTGGACATCTTGTTGCAATAGTAGGCAGAAATGTCTATAGTATTTGTGATTTGCGTATAGAAGATATTTGCTGTAACTGTTTATATTTAGCACTTCATTAAGCTCAGATCATTTTAAAATGACTGCAAAGTTGTGGTGGTTGCATTAACTAAAGAAAAGGAATTATATTAAATGACAACACTGTGGAAACACTGTAACAGCTGCAGTGACCATTTTTGTCTCTGTATAGTAAACAAATCTGGCATATTTCTAGCATTTGGCAGCAATGTGTAGGGGAGTCTGTAAGAACAGTGACAACAAGAGACTGACCTTTTTCATGGCCAGGATTTTAACTTGTCATAACAGGAAAAGCTCAGGTGGAAGCAAAAACATTAACGAAGGCTCTGTTGTATTAATAGGCCCAATAAGCCCCTGCAGTGGGTGAGCACACATGATACCAGGGAAAGAACCAATTCAGCACAGTTGAACTCCATGCTGTGACAGCTTTTGTGTACAACTTTTTATTTTATTTTATGAGGTGCCAGCCAGGAGACATCCTGTTTGTCTAGTGACACACACAAAGCCACAAAAAAGGTGTAAGCTGTAAATGTAACACATTCCGTTTATAAATATCCAAAGTACATATCTGTAGAAGGAAAACCATAGTTAAAGGGTATCCCAGTTTCTGGCAGCCGCAGAGACAGGACCAATCAAAACTAGAGATGCACCAATCGATCGGCAACCGATCGCAATCGGCCGATAATGCGCCTATCGGTTTTGATCGGAGATCTCAAAATAGATAAAATCAAGCCGATCAGATGACGAAGATGAAGAATCATTAATTAAATATATGAAAGTTACACAAGACAACAATATAGAAGAATTTATGGATTTGACGCTGTCATCGGTGATCGGCAATATCGGGATCGGCAGATACTGCTTTCGGTGATCGCCCCCAAAAATCCTGATCGGTGCATCTCTAATCAAAACAAGGCAAAGTGAGCTGGGTGACCGCATCACCTGCCTGTGCTTTTTGGGTTTGTGACAACATAAAGCGAATATGTGGATGCGGAAGATATGTTATTGTTATTGATTACACCTTTGCTTGTCAAAATGTTCCATAACTGCAGTCTGGTATGACGTTCATGTGTTAAGCATGTTCATCATGCAAAGTCAGTCACAGTGTTTGCATGTGGAAGTGTTACAAACATTGAGTTGAATGGGTTTTATCTTACCACAAGAGGTCGACAAGTCCACCTTGTCTGGCTATGGCTGCCTTTACACGGTTGGCAAACTGTACAGCATCCTCACCCTCCTGTTGGAGTAGATTGACATGAAGATAACAGGCAAACAACCGGCCATAACAAATAATTGACACAGCTATTTGCATGTCTATATAAAGCCATTATCTACTATAACATCTTTATTTAGATATGGAGTGCAATGCATATCACATTGTATGTTGTGAACGATGGGTTCAGCTGAACAAATTTGAGTCAAATTGTTGAACGCAACAAAACAATTAGTTGTCCTGCTAATATGTTGGTTGTATCATTCATCACAGAAGACCATGGAGTCTCACCTCTCTAGACATGGGGGGAAGGTACCACACGCTGCAGACGATAGCCCAGCTGCTCATCATTCTTAACAGGTAGTTGACCATTCCAAATTTACTGCTATTCCAAAAGGCATCTCCAAATCGGGGATCATACTGTTAGGATCAAGAACACCACAATGAACAGTCAAACCAGCACTATTTCAAATTAACTGTTGATAAAAAGTGAAATAACATATAGCAGGTAAAGGTAACACAGTATCACTCTCACCTTGATGGCCACTGGGTAGACTGTGGCACCAATCTCAAAACTGCCCTTCTTAAACATCATCACTGATGTGTTGTTAATGCAAGTACCTGGAGATTTAGAGAAAAAAAAATTGAGACTTTTGGGGCCTAGAAAAAAAATGTATGACTTTAATGTAATTATGAAATATTTCATTTCTGTACCAAATCGTTAAACAAACTCACCTTCTGGAAAAATAAGAATTGGCAGTTTTGATTTATCTTCTACATGGTCACTCAATCTGCAAAACAAGAAGTATTAAGGTCATTACTCTCATTATTAGATTCTTAAACAGAAAACAACAAAATTTCTTCTGAGTTACAAACAAAAGTTAACACAGACACTCAATTTCAATAAAATACATTTCTTTGCAATGGCTTGAACTGATGTTTTCCCCAAATAGACTGAGGAGGAAAACTTCAACTGTAAAAATTCAATAAAAACAAAAAGGTAGTAATACTACCTTTTGGCCACTAGATGTCGGTCTTTGACTTCTGAGCGTTCGAACCACACATGTGGGCAAGCCTTGACCATGGCTCTCTGAATGACTCCCATCAAGCCACCATGAATTTGGCCAACCTGATACCACAGAAACATTAAAATAGCAACAAATCTTTTTCAGGGACAGAAATCATTCCAACAGACAGGTAACTGTCAGGGACAGAGTGATCAGACTATTCTGTTGCTTTCTGGTAGGCATCAGTATAGTTACCATGGCATAGCAGCCATCACTGGCCAAGATGATGACATCGATCGGTGAGGTGTGGTTGGCAACACAGATTCCTCCATTTTTGGGTTTATTTTCACTGGAAAAGAGGAGACAGGAAGGGTAAGAGTGTTAATATCACAAAGGCACTTCCTGGAGGATTTATAAGCTGAAACGACGAAATTCAAATTTAGTGCCCAATATGACAAGTCTTCTCGGAAGAAACAAAGCAACCCAGGGATCTGTTAAAAGTTTGACCCCGGGAGCATGCAGACTTGAACATACATTCCAAAGATAGAGTTACAATTTTAAATAGAGAGAGAGGGAGCAACACTTCCTGTGTCACTTGTGTATTTTTAGCCCCAGACTAGAGAGGAATACATGTTATAACAGCTAGTCCTAGGTGGCAAACATTGAGACATAAGAAATTATACAGATCTTCATCTGTATCAATGTGTTTTTTCCCTAAAGAAATTGAATTCAAGTGCGCCATTATCAAAACTTACTTCTCCAATTTTCACAAAGTAGCGGGAAGTAAAAATGTAATGGTCATGCAAAGTCATGTTCTAAAAAGAAACTAGTTCTTTTTTTGGCTGGTTGCTAAAGATATGGGTTGATAAATTAATCAAACTTCCATCCGCATAATAAGGGCAGTCTCACAAACAATGTCCCTTGATCTCAAACTCACATGGCTTCTCAAACATCAATTTCAAATTTAGTCATGCCTGCACTACAGCTAACCAGAAACAACACCAGCTGTTTTACAGACTCTAACTGATGAGCAAATACCAGTAGATAAAAGCATCGACTTCCTCCTCTACATCCTGTTGCATGTGGCATCCTCTCTATAAAAGCTGCCGATAGTTGTTATGTTCCTCTTACATTCTTACTCTACCATATTTAAATAAAATGTAGTCTTCAGCTTCACTGAGAACAAATCCTCCCTACCAACATCCATCTGGACCATAATATTACAGCACAATATGGAATCCATTCAGAAAAATGAAACTTGTGCTTGCAAGACAGCCAAGTGCATTCAGCACCTTCAAGCATTGGGCTTTGTGTTTTAAAAAGTGACTGTAGCTTGACTGAATGTGCCTTGGCTTTGTGTATGAGAAAGCATTACTGACTAGGGCTTTGTGCTTCACCTGGGCTCATATGACAGCTGCAATGAATATGAATGTACAATCAAGGCCCCAGTCATCCCATTTTCATACCAACACTCTGGGTTCTCACATTTCAACTGCAAACACATGATGGTTTCTGTTCTCTAAGGATAACTCATCTGACATTATGTAATCCCACACAGACCCCTGTCCTGTCATGGAGAGAGATCTGGGGTGGATCATGTCTGAGAAAGAAGAACAATGGGATGGTGTGTGCAAGAAGAGCAGCATTTGAGTGGCTTAGTTCCTTTTCTATTTTATTATATGACCCTGGTTTCAAATTTATGATAGCTTTAAATAAAAAATGTACTGTTCTTATATTCTGCTTAATGTCATGACATTTAAAAAGCTATCAGTAACATGGTTCCTCTTGAAATCTTTGTGGCCTTGTAAAATGTAATGCTTTATAATACAAAATTCGTTAGATTTTTAGGGATTGACCGATGTTTTTCTGAGCCGATACAGAGACGTAATAACAGATGAAACATTAGCAAATAAAGGGAAAAAAATTGCTTGTCAAATATTATTTTCACAACAATGAGCACCAGTGCAGAGTTCTGCCAAGATAAAATTAGGTTTACTTTGCTTTTCCACCAAAATTAGCGGGTCTACACAGATTTTTTTAAACACGGGTCAACCTGCTAAAAATCAGCTATTGACCCCATCCCCACTCCCACAGACTGGGAAGCCTGTCTGTAATATGTATCAGAAGCACTACGACATACGTCACATTTCACAGCACAGATGCACCGGAAACAGTTGTAACAGAAGAGAAAACAACAACAGGCCACACCCCAAATTCCTTCCCTATTTACATGCCACCACCGGATGTTGATAATGCGTCATTACTTCATGTGGCACAATTTAGCTTGTTCAACTGGGTATTACATTTAGATCACAGCTGAGCCGAGCCGAGGTGATAAAAACCTGTGTCTACTGCAAAGTCAATTGACCAGGGTGTAAATGCTGAGTGTACACATTCCCATTGCACACAAAAGCCAGATTTTAGCGGCTTTAAGTGGGATTTTTGACCAATGGGAAGAATGGTATTAGTGACGTCAATATTCAACAGCAGCACTGCTATACTTTTGAACTTTTTAATTTTAAGGTATAGACTTTAAACCAAGTGCTAGCGGTGTGGTTACATGCGTAACTTAATTAGTGTAAAGGAAAAAACCTATTGCATACATATGTTTTGTGAGAACTTCAGATAACTTGTCAGGGCACAGTACGCAAAAGCAGAAACGAGATGGAGAAATTGACCAACAAGCTGCGAAACTGTATGAAAGTCCTGGGGTGAGCAAATAGAGAAGTAATCAACCTATCATGCTAACCGTTATAATACAGATTAACAGAATGAAAAAAACCCAAAATGAGTGTATGTATTATGCTTTCATTAAAAAATATACAGGGTATACAATCATGTTTTCATAATAAGGCTGGTATATCATCACTTCCATGGCATCAAAATGACTATTCTTGCTGCTATGAACAGCACTGTGTGTAATGTCATAGTGTTTGTGGCTAACTGCCAGTGCATGAGGTTTGAGGAATCCAGTCTGGCTGTGATGGGTCTCTTATGGATTATTATTTTGCTTCTGTTATTTCTGTTGACATTATTACCAAGTCATTTTCATCTGACTAATTAAGTATTTCAGAGCCTGAACTAACTCTCCCACATATGCTCCATCTACCCCTTTTCACATCCTCTCCTTGTCTGATAGGGACTGTGAAAAGGGAAGTCTGTTGCTGCGCAAAGAGTTTACTGTTCTATAGATGAAGAATCAATAACAATGAAATTTACTTCGTAGGTCCTTTACCTGTCATGGTAGGTTATAATGGCAGTCAGAGCTCTGACACATATTCTGTAGCACATCAAATGGACCTTTTCACTCAGGAAGTTTTTCAGCCTGCAAGAAGAAGTATACAACAGCATGATTTACTTTGTGTGTCAAGATAATAAAAGTAAGAAGATCACATATCACATCCAGGGATATGATCTTATACTTTTGTACTGCTTGCCATCATTCTCACCTTCCATTCGGCAGTAGCCCAACAAGACAAGTAAGGAACACAAGGAGGCCTACGCCAGTAAAGGCCAGAGTTACCCTGGTGGAGAGACAGACAGGCAGGTTACACATAATACTGTACAGCAAGGAGGGATTCCATGTTTTGGTTCAACAAATGTATAAATAATTAGTCTTTCTTCTGACATTTAAATGCAATAACATGAGCCTTAGCCTGTCTGCGCTACAAGCTTTCACTTAACAGACTAACATCTTAGATAACATGTAAAAGCCATGAGTAATGCTATCCAGGGGGGCAGGGTTCTTGTTATTAATTCAAAGTATCACACTCCTTTCCATTTCCCGCTGTCACTGATAATAGACTCCAGAACCCGCAGGAGGGCATTTCAGGCAATGGCCAACAGGTGGACTTAATCTGGATGAACCATTCCTCCAGGGTTGGAGAAGGTGCTGATTAAATTGTGCAAGGATTATACCAACATTAGAGAGGTGAATATTCCATGCTAGTGGGTGACTAACTCGACTCTGGACACTACTAAACTGGACAAGCACCGAATGAGAGAATCCATGAGGTGGATGGGAAACTAGAATGATGTCTGTCTGTGTGGCAGTGGCCTGATTCGTCTCCCCACTGGCAGCTGGAAATGAGCCAGGCAGGCTTAGTACTGAGTCACTGTCCCCATGCCTCTCTAAGCTGACCCTGAATGAGGATCTCCCTCCTCAACTCCCTGCATGTGCCAGCTTTTAAAGTTACTCTCAAACCACATACAGTAAGGCAGAATTTTTATGTTCTTTAACAAGGCTGCATGCATTTGTCTCTTGACAAAATTAATATAACATCAGAATTTCCCAGTGTCAGTTCACCACAACATTCATCTTATGACTAGGGCTCCACATTTTTCATTTGTATTTATATTTTGAGCTTTAATAGTGACCACACTATTACACATAGGTCAGGCCAGCAGAAATAGGAGCACGTCAGTCTCACATGTTATTACCAAGGGTGGTAAATAAAATGTTTAATTAGGACTAATTTAATCACTGAAAAATATGGAATTTTAAAGCGGATGACCTATACATTTTTGGGTGACATGAACAGTTCAATTTTGAATCATGAACCGAGGAAACAAAACCTTTTTGAGACTTCCATTAAAGTTGTAGTCTGTAACAATTTTTTGGCTATATTTGCTAAAATGTCATTATGATCTGACAGTAGAATAAGATATAGATCAACTGTAAAAAAATCCACTGTCTGTTGATCCTCCCAGTGGCTTTAATTTGGTTTGCAAGAATCCACCGCTCCCGAATCAACACAACCAATCAGAGCCAAGGGGAGTGTCTGAGAAGTGTCAATCAGCCCCCCTCCCTTGAGCAGTGCGTACTCGGCAGTGCCCCTCCCCCATTCAGCGCCTGCTCTCACCTGGTCAGTTTCAGGCCCCCGTCCAGATGACAACGCCGTTTTGCGAAAACGCACGCGTATTGCATCGTTTTGGCCGACCGTCTATACGGCTCCTGAAAAGGCACTTTTTTGAAAACGGGTCTCAGGGTGGAGAAATCCGAAAACGCAGCCCTCCCATTTTCATGTGGACGGCGAATCCGCATCCTTTTCAAAACGATGCCATCGCCCCACCCCGCAACGTCTCATAACAACAACAACAACAATGTCGGACTACATGCTCGTGTTCGTGCCGCAGAAGATATTGAGCCTGTCTTGCAACTTACTCGCCTTGTAGTTGAGTGTGAGTCACAGCAGCAGTTCGACCTCATTACCGGTCCACACAAACGATTCTGGTTTCCTTGCACTCGCCATTTTCATCTTCTTGTTGTGTTCGGTTTCTCCGTCTAGTGTCTATTTGTTTACAGCGCGCAAGCTTAATGCGCATGCTCCGTGTCGTCTTCTCTGTTTTTGGTAATTGTCAAGCGCCACCTATAGGCCTGGAATATGAACTACAGCGTTTTCGGTCGTTGTCAGTG
The DNA here is from genome assembly GCA_903131615.1 of Diplodus sargus. Taxonomy (NCBI): domain Eukaryota; kingdom Metazoa; phylum Chordata; class Actinopteri; order Spariformes; family Sparidae; genus Diplodus; species Diplodus sargus. The sequence goes on along the minus strand of CAEMYA010000002.1, from coordinate 3,414,973 downwards.
GAGCCATGTGGACGCAAATAATCTTAAAACGATGACGTTTTCGCCCGTGTGGATGGGGCCTCATTCTATTTTTTAACCACAAGGCTAAGATGGCGGTGGTTACACTAATACTCGCAATAGCGCATATTACCTTGTGATGTTGCAGTCGAGCCACGTAGCATGTTGCTAAATCTAGCTTGTATGTTAACTCCTGTGTTTAGCTTTGTCTTTATGGCTACTGGTTAACAAAAGTGTCTTTCAAGTGACTGGGCAGTTATAACGTTAGTTTGTGTTCAGTACACTCTGAAGTGGTTGAATTGGTTTAGAGAAATAACGTTACTCGTGCTTCAGAAAGGCAGCATGGCGTTGCACTGGGTAATGATTAGCTAGTAACTCTGTCCGATGTATGGAATATTGTTTGTTACTCAGGTTACTATAGTGACTCGGCATGAGGAACTCGTCATTGTAATTTAGTTGTATTGGTCAAAATAAAACAATCAGCGCTTATGTTGTTGGTGTTATTTTGAATGTGCTATCTTGGTTATCTGGCATCCTTTGTTACCAAGGTTACAAGCCTGCTCGTTCACAGCAGGCTCCTCTGTGGGGAGGGGCTTTGAACGCAGGGCTGCAGCGCAGCAGAGAGGAAGAAGGAGGGACCTGGGAGCTGTGCTCATTCAAATTTTATGGCTAAATCCACTTTTTCCTCATAACTCCAGAATACAGCTTTGAGGAACATTTAAGCCTGTGATTTCAGATAATGGGCACGCATCGTGGCTCATTGGGTAGCAGTGACGCATCCCATGTTTGACAGTTGAATTCAAAAGTTAAATTTAGTTAAATTCAAAAAATAAAACAAATTGATGAGGAGGACAAAGATTTACTGCTGCTGCGGAACCCAAGAGCTGTGTTTTACCGATAAGAGCTTTGAATTACTGACATTCAATATGTGGACTAGTGTCGATGTCAAGGCCACATTTTGCTATTATGCACTGTGGTGGTTTAAACAGGGAGGCATATATTTCCACTTTAGGACCTGATTTAACGTGTTCAGTTTTCCTAAAAACTTGTGTTGAACAGGGTGCCCTTCAAATATTAAACAGGATCTCTGTTTGAGGTACAGCTAATACCTGAGAGGCAGCAGGAAGCCATAGCGGATCAGCAGACCCAGCCCCCATAGGACGGTCAGCCTCAGGCTGATGTAGTGGAAGTTGTTGTTGCTGCGGGTCAGCAGATTCCAGGACTCCAACTCCTCAGCAGAGAACCTCTTGGTCACCTCATCGTCCATGATGCTCTCCACTCCTCGCCGAGCAAAATAGAAGATGTCGGACATCTCAAACTCAGAGGCTGAGTCCAGGTCTCTGTTGCTGCCGCTCCGCCGGATCTCCTTGATCTCCTCCTCCAAAGAGGTGGGCTCCTTGGCAATAATAGCTAGAGTGGCCCAGACAGACAAGATGTCAGCAACACTTGTTCTACAACAAATACACCTTAAGATATATGCACTCAAGCACAAAAAGAAACATCTTACCATTAGAGTAGGGTTTGTACAAAGGGTGATTCTTCTCTTTGGCTCCTCTCTCTATCCTAAGTGTAGCCCACTACAAAGGAAGAGCAAATATATATAAATATACCATAGTGACCTAAAATAAATGTCTCTTGATTCACAGATCAAACAATGACATAGATGTACTAATGTAAAACAGTTCAGACTCACAGCTGATTATCTCCAAGTTATCTATTGTTAAGTGAGTGTGGTTGTTAATGTTGTAAACTGTCTGGGTGCAATTTAAACAAAGTTGAGAGGACAAGATTAGAAAATCAACCCACTTTAAGTTAATATTAATGGCTTCATCCAAAAAACACTATAATGTGCACTTCTCCTGCTCCCGTATGTAGAATTTAGAGTGCACTCTCTGCATGCTAAGACTGGGGAAAAAACAGGTTGTTTCAAGTGAGAGGCAGGAAAAGGACACAATGTTCTAGCTGGAAGACAAGCAGATCAGGAAATGATTTAACTGGATGGGCTTCACTTTTCCAACAGTCCCAGACTCATGATAACTCCTAGGTTTGTATGAATCAAACAGTGACAGGGGAAAACCTGACAGCTGATAGTAGATTTTACTCAGATAAAACTGGAATTAGCCTGGAGCACCTGGAAAAATCTTACAAGAATGTTGAGTGATGGTGCCTAGGCTGCAGAAGTCATGCTGAAACTTACACCTCTTTTCATACTTTTACTCTATCTGAGGGTAGGCATGTTTTCTAACTTTGGGCAAACTAAAACCCGTTTTGTCTATAAAACAGGAGACATGTCAGCTAAGTTGGAAATAAAGATATTTTAACAACTTCCTAAAGCACAGACTGTTTGAGGATTGACCATATTCAGCCCAGAGCCGTGATACGTCCATTTGATTGATCTAGTCTAGTCATATTTACGCATGAAGAATTGGCACACATGGTACAAGCCAACTTAGCATTCCTTTTTCCCTTTACAGAGACCTTTAAATCTTGTCTTGACAAGTCGTGTTACTGAGTCAGTGTATTAAAATGCAGCTGTGGTTGACAGTTATGATTCTTTGGGTGGAGAGAGGAGGAACAAACAAGCTCACAAGTGGCTCCAGAGCTGCATGTCAAAAAGGAAGTTTTTACTAAATTATCCCCTATGTATTATTACAGGTGTAGGATTACAGCACACTTTCATTTCACTTAAGTAATCAGGATCAACCGAAACAATTGTGATTCATGCAACTATACTGATATCAAAACATACTGGAATTGCTTTACATTTTGTTAATAACTAAATAATCTTTAATAAATCACAGAATGGAAAGCTTGTCTTTTTAGTCAAAGTTTTTAATGAAGGTGATCGTGAGGTCCTTCTCCATAAATACATGGTGTGCAACGCCCTTTCGTTCTTTAGTTTGGAATCTATATTATTCCGTAATTCCAATACAGCTTCTTTGTGGGGGGATAAAATGGGAAGAAGGAGCATTTAAGTACTGTGACAGGTTTAGGATTTTAGAATGACAGGGAAGGAAATCAACCTAGGACTGTTTGTTATTAAGCTTGACAGCTGTTTCAAGTCACTCATGAGGATATATTTCACAATTACTGCAACTACGGAAATTCACCATGATTAACTTTCACAAGTGTTTTAATTGCGATCTGCAATAAAACCGTACGTCATCCCATCACTACTACGAGCTAACAGAGACACTCAATACAATACTTTGAGCAACTACTTGAAAAAAACAAAATGCAACTGTAGGTAGGACAAATGACAATTCTAATTTTTAATTTAAGCCTGAAAGTGAGACCAAGCAATGACACGTATGCAAATAGTTCAAACAAGAACTCATTGCTTCAGCTTTGCACAGTCCGTCCTTTGACCTTTTCTCTGAATCTAATGGTTGTGACTGGAATAACGAGCTAAGAACGTCTCTCATATCTCCCGCTGGTCCATTTATTTCTGGCAACAAGACCTGCTCTCAGAGGTACATGCTGGAAAGTGATGACAGCTTTACTCATAAAGATACACCAAAGACAGCAGAAAGAGAGAAACTGAATAACTGTGTCTGGAGACACATAGGGGAGGAGACCATTAAATGGTAAACAAATAGCCTCATTGCACGTTAACGTGACGCATTAATGCCATAACTTGCAATTCAAACTCATTTCTAGAAAGAAAAACCATGAATCAGTAAGCAATATTCCAGGCTGCTGGGGCCACGTCACAGACAACAGCTACTGACAAGGTCTGTGCCACCGTTTTCTCCGGTTACATAACAAGGGAGAAATAGACCTGAGGCTGGGATGTTAATCTGTATCAGCCAGTGAATAATACAATGGCTGGCTGGATGCTAAAGGCAAACGCAGAGCCTGCAGGTACCTAATGGCTTGAGATATGCATGAGAAGCCAGAGATTTCTTTTTATTAACTTAACCAGAAATGAAGCTTTAAATAACTGCTTTGCAGAAGCCAAACCTATTTGTACTGATTAAAGGGGAGACAAACGGTGCAAAGAGAGAGCAAACATAGGCTGGCCTTGAGGAACGGGGTCAACAACTTTGACAAACTAGTTTCTAACGAATCAGGATGTTTGGCAGAAGGAGGAACCTGGCAATTACAGTTGTATCTGTGCAAGAACACTAATGCACCTTCACATACTTTAATATTGTGTGTGTATGCATATATGCTGTGTTTCCACTACATCCTCAGCTTCAACCCAAAAGTGATCATTTATGAGTGACACAACGCTGTAAACTTGAATTAAAACTCACATACCTCAAAGATCTTTAACAAGGTTTTCATGTAGAGACGTCGGATGCCAAAAGACACCCCAAAGATGGCAGGCACAATAATGAAGACCAGCAGCAGGGTGAACCACACGGTGAAGGAGATGCCAAGCAGGATACACACCAAGTTGTCAAAAGGGTTGAAGAAAAGCACCATCTTGACTTCAGGAGGGCGTTGAACTCTATCAAATAGTTGAAATCAGCGAGCAGAGCAAATGGCAGTGGAGGTACTGCTCTCCAACTCCTGGCCCCAAGTGGCCCTTATCTTTTGTCAGAAAAAGGCCTTCATGAAGATAACTAGGGGATGGAGCTTCTCCTCACACTGCTCAGAGAATCAACACAAATAGATGTGGCCATCTTGAGGTTGCCCTCTTGGACAATGTCACGGAATTTCATTGTTTTCACCATTAATCTGCCTCTGAAATTCAGGTGAATTTAATTCCAGGACAAGGGAAGTCTTCGAAGCAGCGGTGATGAAATACAGGCAAGTCCTCGCTGCAGATGTCCTCTGCTGTTTGTGCAAGGCGTCCCGCAGCCGGAAGAAATGTAAACAATGAAACAAAAACAACTGTGCACAGCAGGTGGTTCTGTTCTCTGGGGCAGATCCAGGGGCTCCGCGGCTCGGTGTCACACAGATCTGCAAAGATGTAAAAACAAACGTTGAGGCTATCCATGTCACCATATGTCCTCTATGACCCAAGTACTGGATCAGGCAACACTGATAACATATCCCCGAGCATTCTCCTAAGTATGGATATTAAACACCTTTAAACAAAGTTGATGCTAGCCTTTGTCTGACGTCACCAGTCCTAAGTGAAACGTTAATTATTAGTCATGTATCCATGTTCAGTGAAGTTTACGTGCCAAAATTGCTGTTATCAGCCTCGGTGCAGAGATAACGTCAGAGGCCCTCTATCCTCATCCCCTGTGATGATGCTGCAGGACGGCTAACGAGAGGCTCCATCCCGCCGCGTAAAAACCCCACCGGGTTAGCTAGGCGCATCATTAAAAACAGTTACCGGCTAACGCTTGCTAGGATAATTTAGCCACCACAGACACAATAGATGCGGAGCACGACCTGAGCTAGCGACAGGTCGCGAGACTGAAGACTCCTGTACTCATACGGTTGATTTAAAGTCTGAAGTTAGCTCGTGGCCTCCGAGCTAACGGTTGAGCTAAACGTTGTCTCCTGGCGCGCTCCGGCTCGAGCAGCTAGCTCCTCTCGCTCAGCCCTCCGGAGTAACGTTACCGTCCCGGGGGATACATGAAATGCTGAGCCGACCTTTTTGTTCTCAGCCTGGACTCGTAACGCGTATTTAGTGTCATACAGGCTGCCCTCCGAACACACCGTTACCATGCATTTACTTCAAAAGACTTGATAGTTAACCTACCTCCAGTCACGTTATGTTTCAGCGCCGGTACAGTAGGGTTCCTTTGGCCGGTCACTTGTCTTTGTCTTGCGGACTGTAGCCAAACTCCACCCGGCAGACAACATGGGCAGACAGCGGGCGGCTCGACGCTGCTACGTAATGAAAACGAGCAGCCCTCAGCCGGACCCACGTAGCAACGCTCAGTTGTGCCCTGACACCTGGCGGTCAGAGTGAGATACTACACTGACACTTTTAATTACAGCCGTAAAAACGTTTGACCACTAGAGGCGCTGTAGAACAAATGTGTTTATACATGGCTATTTCAATGAAATGTAGTTAAATTCTTGTATTAAACAACTTGGCAAAACAAAAATAATACCTAAAAGGTAACATAATACTTTAAAAGCTGAAAATTGTAATTTGCAATACTTGCGACCAAAGTACTTAGACCAACACCCAGCAAGTCAAACGTTGTGTTAAATCAAACCCAATTCAAGTTACATTTTTTCTCTCTCCAGCCTGTATGACCAGAAAATACAATACATCAGTACCTGTTTATTAATGATACTATTGGCTAATTTATCTGATCTGTTCAAAAAGTATGACAGTAAATTTAATTATTATTATAATTACTGATATGCAGTGAAATAAATACAATAAAACACAAAACTGTTCATTTCATTAAGTCTGTATTTCTACATTTCTGCTGAGTACTCCCCTTCACATTTAAACACTGACCGACTGATAGCAAAACAAGAAGAATCTCCGATAAGTAAAGAAGTAAAATGAAAACTTAAAATATACAGAGACAAGTTATTTAAGTCACAAGTCATTTAGTTTCTGCCAAGTCAACTTGCAAATAATCACAGCAATGACTCCAGGCATATTCAAGTATTTTGTATATAATGTTAATCTCAATTAATACACATTTTAATCCCCGGAGTTAAACTTTACAACAGATTGCCTATTCACAGTATTTGGTTAAGTCTTTTTCTACTACTAATTTGTACAAGATCATGCTGTTGTATTTTGTCTCGTTTGCACTGATTGCTTGTAAAGGAAGACTTTTTTGAAATGTATCTACTGGACTGGATTTATATTTATCACACTCGGAGAGGGTATCTACTAAACGGCCTGCGTTATTGTCTTCAGAAATCCACTTTTAAGATATCTTTATTTGCCACTTCAAATCTCTGATGTGGGAAATTAGCAGAGGTCATCAACTTACTGTGGGTTAGCATCAGAACAGTGTGGAGACTGTGCCTAAAATTGGATATCGATTTTAATTTCAAATTGCAAATAACTTCTTACTTTAACTAGTCATACCAGTACTATAGTGTATTTATTTTA
>CAEMYA010000002.1:3373368-3398301 GCA_903131615.1 Diplodus sargus | reverse complement strand
GAGATTGGGAGGGGGAGGGAGGGAAGGAAGGAGGGAGGGAGAGGGTTGGAGTGTTTGTGTGTGACACAGAGAGCGAGAGAGAAACAGACGGAGAGGAGAAAGAGAAAAAGAGAGAGGGAAATCGAGAGTGGAGGCTGCGTGTTCGTTTCACCTCCTAATCAGTTTTCCTGGGGGATCCATCATCAGCTGCGGCAGAGGAGACAAGTAGGAAAAGCGGAAGGAGACAGAAGCATTCACCCGCGCTGTAATCTTCTCCCATCACCCAATTTGAGCCTCATACAAGTAAGGAATTCTTTCACATCAGCCGACTTATGGATGCTCGTGGTGCTCAGAGAATAGATCTCTTGCATGTGGCAGTCAGGGTGTCAAGTTGTGATGGTGCGTTTCATTTTGTGCACACAAAGTGAGATGGCTCCAGTAGTTGGGATGTTGATGCACGAGTTTGATGTGCATCCTCCGCTGAACGCCTCATGACATCAACTGCTTTTATCGCATCCCTCCAGTGCCACTTCGCACGGGACTGCGAGGACGTTTCACACGGCAGCGGCGGCTGCTTGGTCTAACGCGATTGGCGGCTCATTTCCCCACATTTCAACGCTTGCTTTAATTGTGCAAAAGGCAGTGCAGCGCGTCAAACTGTGTTAGTCACACAACATCTCCGTGCAACTGCTTTTCTTCTTCTTTTTTTTTCGTTGTGAATTCACAAAATACTAAACCAGTGTGTCACACTGTGTGATGTCCATTTCACCCTCTTTAGTGTGGATGTGCACTGAGGAAATTGTGCCTTTTCCTCCAGCCTCATGCAGCCATTTGAACGCGCTTTAAAGTATTCTCCCTGGAAGAAAAAAAAGACTTTGAACCAAAGAGTTGCTCTCTCTGCCTGCCTCGCTCCATATGCATGTATGCAGCAGCTTCTCTAATGATGCTCTCTCGCGGAGATAACAACATCTCTGTAGTGCGACCGAGCTCTAAACAGCCCCAATGTGCACTTCCAGATACATTATGACTGATGATGTGACTCCCTGTTCTTGTTATTAGCTGGAGCCGGGCGCCTGACTATCGAAGGTAGTTCTGCAGTGCTGATAACTGGCGCGCATTTCTCTCTACAGGCTGATTTATAAATGAGGGCGACTGGATTTATGTGAATGGTGCTGGAACCTGCTCGTGAACCGTGCTCACATGTGGGCCGGTTGAACCAAAAGTGGAACACACACACATACACGCACACACGCACACACACCAGACACACACACACACACACACACACACACACACCAGACACACACACACACACACACTGGGGGGGCTTTGATAACTTCTCCTGTGAGAATCTCCCTCTTGCCCCAGTTTTTCCCATCTCTGAGAAGACGCCATGGTAAGAAATGAGAGCAGCAGCTGGGAAACAGACGTGTGGAAACGTACATGCGTGATGCAACAGCCCTCTCCCCTGGCCCCCCCGTGTGAACGAGCCACCGCACAAATTTCACAGTTCACAGGCTTTAATGAGCTGCTGCAGCCTGTCCATCACACCGACTGGAGAGCACCTTAGCAGACCTCGCTGTGTCAGACGACGACACAACAGCAGGCGTCTTTAGCAAAAAGATTGTTTGTACTGAAAAGTGCTATTTTTGGACACTTGCGTGATAGGCCTATAGCATGTGCTCGGTGAGAGCAGTTTTAATAAGGCGAAAGATGAATGTGCTCTCCTGGTCTTGGGATGCAGGGGACTGGAGGGGAAAAAAGGGCTTTTTTACAGGATCAGTGAGCAACGCTTGAGGAGGCGACTGCAGGAGCAAATTTACGATGGATGAAAATGACCAGCAAACTATGGAGGAGTGGATGTGCACTAAGTCTCAGGGCAGAGGAGGATGGCCGTCGTGCACAGGCTGCAGAGCCTCACAATCTGTTTATGAGGGGGAAGGTGACAGCTAATCAAACACAAACACAGGCTAACCAACAGATTGCCCTCAGCCCGGCACTCAGGGCCATGTGCAGCAGCCTGGATCGAAACCGCTGATGGGCACCAAAGGAAATATGATCATAAATCTCCTGCAGCTGATAGCTACTTAAACCCAGCTCATATAGAAGCTGCTGGAAGATTTCCCTCGAGCTGCGAGCAGTTCACTTGCTCGGCCGTTCTGAAAATGGCACGCGCTGGAGTGTTTAAAAAGTTACCCCGAGTTTAAATGGCTGCTGACCAGCGCAGCGGTGTCCTGGCGTTTGACCCTTTCCTCGAGAAATCGCAGGAGAAGACTGAGGGAGGCTGCAGAAGTGCGGTTGCTGGGAGACTGCTGTAGGTGGATTATGAAATGAACAAGGGAAAGCAGAGGCCGGTCACTCAGCTGGGAGCGTATCGAGTTGTGTAATGACGGGAAATGTCAGTTAAGGGCAAGACAAAAGGGGGGAGGAGGGGGGAACAGAGCAGGTTAGTGTAAAAACTCAGACACAGGTCCCTAAGTGAAAGGTTAATTGGATTCTGTCTGAGGTGCATTCAGCCTGGGATGTTCCTGAACTGCTGTATAGTGTCCACTTGTGATACAATTTAATCTCTCATAGCAGATGTTTCCACTATCCAGCATTACACTCCCAGATTACACTCCAGTCCAACTAACCTCCTTTTTTTATCTCTCGCTTTAACGGCAGATGACAGAAATGGACGCCCCCCTCGCCACCCCGTGCAACATCCAGATTTGTGAGGTGACCTGTGACTCCTTCCGCATCGTGTGGGACATGCCCCCCGAGGACACCGCCAGAGCCACGCACTTCTTCATCGACCTGAGCCGCAAGGAGAGCAGGGATCCCAACCGCTTTAAACACAGGGTCTGCCAGTCTCCATCCTCTTCCTCCCTCCACCCCTTCCCTGGTTTCATCCGCCCATCCCATCAATGGCGCGCCGTCTGTCTCCGCTCATTTTTCCGGATCCACGTTCATGAAAAATGTGCCTTTATTGAGGTCCAGTCAGGTTAAAAGATGGGTCTAAGTTGCTTCATGATATTCTGCAATAATGTGAACGCACAAAGCAGCGGTTGCGCCCTTTCAGTCACTTCCAATACAGGCGAAAAAGGAGAAACGAGTACAGTCAACAGCTGCAGGCCAGTGAGTCATTCTTTGTACATTGTTTCCTCCAAAAGTGGACAAAGGCTTAGAAAGTCATCTGCATCACGGGGCTGTTGTAAATTAATATACACCACAGATAGAAGGCATCGATAAAACGGTTCCCTTTTTACAAAATTCATTTATTTGTCAGGGACCATAGATTTCAGTCAGTGGGAGGAGACAATCTGTACTGTGTTTCAGTACCAGCTACTGCAGCCCCGAGATTCCTTTGAAGGACGGCAAATTCAGTGTGTTGGATAGTAAGTCGGTTCTGAGATGTCTCCAAAACTGTTAAATGGATTCCCGTGAAATTTTTTAAAAGACATTCACTGAAGTCTCATAGCTTTGCTGATCCTCAGACCTGTATTGCATTTTTGGCTTTGAGTTAAATATCACAACAGCTTTTGGGGCGGACTGGTATGAAATTTATGCAAAGACATGCTCTCCCCAGGGTGAATCATAATAGCTTTGGTGACTGTCTGACTTTTCTTGCTCCATGAACAGGTCAATTTAAATCTTTCAGGCAATACGTTGTGTTTTTTTGGTATTCCAAGAACTAGCTGCAGTGAATGTTAACAACATTCTGTTCGGCAGATATCGTCTGGGTTTACAGATCCAGTCATAAGCCTTCTGAACTGCTCCCTCACTCATCGGGGCTGCCACGATAATATCAAACACGTTTCTTTTAATCTGGATGATTACATCAGTAGTTTCTGAGTCGATGAACAACTAAGCAACAGTAAACCTTGTAGCCCTTGATGCTAACATTAGCTAGCATAGTTTTGTTGGCAGACACATAAAAAAATGTCCTCAAGTTCTCGCATATGAATAGAAAAGCCATGAACCGTGTTGGCCCAGTCTCACCACTCATCAAGACTTGTTTAACCGTCTGCATTTTTCTCACTGCAACTTGTTATTACACAAAGCTGTTGCACCACCGTTATCTCCATTTTTGTTTAAGTCTGCTTCCCCATGAGATCGCGAGAGAGGGATCACGTGTGAACCCAGCTTCGGTCTGCAAAGCCATGGAGCCAGCGCACTGAAGCCATGCCCCAGTCGCTGGAGAGAGTGTGTTTTTTCACACTGTATTAATAACGTCTCATGTGTCCAAATTGCACCAAATTCGACACTGCACTTCTTTGAGTTGAGTGACCTGTAAAGTGTGAAGTAGATCAGATGAACAATTCTCAAGTTGAGCGATTCCTTGCTTTTATAGGTAGATGCTGCTCTACTAAACGCTAACACACTCAACTCAGTTGGTGAACATGGTAAGATGATGTGAGCATTTTATGTATGTCTGACAGAAGCCTCAAGTCCTGTTTGAATAGCCTCTTGCATGAGGAAACCTTTTACTTTCTTACGCGGGTTGAATGGCCACAAATTACTAATGTTATCAGCATTTAAGTGATCATTTGAGTGTCTAAATGAAGCTCCAGTACCTGAAGCCTAACATCATGACCTCCCTTCATTTCAAATCAAAATTCCGACTGTAATCAGGGCCTATTATTGCAGCCGGCTTTCAGCAGCTGAAAATGTGCTTTTGTGCAGTCAAAGCTGAGTGAGTTGTTCCTGAATGGAAGATGTGTTCCCTCTCTCTGTGATACACAAAGCGACACAAACAAACTTGCATCAGAGATGTTGCTATGGATATATGGGCCTCTGAGCCAGGGGTAATTAGCCGTGCTTCTCGGAGGCCTCGGCCAAAACAAAGCCGCTGATTTGATTAAGTGTATCCTAGTTACAGTAGCTCGAGCTCGAAGTGGAACATCATGCTAATCAGGCAAAGTTCATGGAGGGAAATGGTTGACTTAACAATTGCATTTACATTTGCTTTGAAATGTTAATTCACCGCGCGGCAGCCTGTTACAGCCTCGCATCCTGTCCTTGATGTCAACTCCTTCCTGCTCCGTCCTCCAGGATGTGCCGACCAAGCTGGTGGCCAAGGCCGTGCCTCTCCCCATGGCAGTGAGGGGACACTGGTTCCTCAGCCCGAGGACAGAGTACTGCGTCGCTGTCCAAACTGCTGTCCGACAGCCAGACGGCGACTACCTGGTGTCAGAGTGGAGCCAGGTGGTGGAGTTCTGCACCGGGGGTATGACACACCGTGCCTGACAGCTAAAGCAACACTGATATTATACAGAGTATGACAGCTTTAACTAAAGCATAACAAGATGAGAACAGAGAACTGCAGTGCACAGAAGTGGAAAAAAAAACCCAACAATTCTGTCTCAGCACCCGGTAGTCATTAGCATTTCAAAGTAGAGCAGACTTTTGAAATGACAAAACTTCCATCCACTTTGCAGACTATGCCATGGAGCACCTGCAGCAGCTTCTTGACAAGGCCAAGGTCTCAGCAGGGAGGCTGCTCAAGTTCTCTGTGTTTTATCGAAACCAGCACCCGGAATACTTCGACTATGTCAGGTAAGTGCTGCATAGCTCTGCATTGTTTATTGAAGCAATCCCAGCTGCAATTAAAAGGACAGTATTGCATATAGCCGAATATCTGTTTGCCTGCTTGCTTGCTGAGGGCTTGATAAGAGGATCAATACCACTCCACTCCATGTTTGCATGGTAAACAGGGAGAACCTGTCAAAAGGTAACACAATCCACAGTCCACACTCCAGTTTACTGATTAAAATGTTGAATCTTTATTTAACATACAAATACAAAGTATAAAAACAGCACAATGTGGTTTGATGGAGGTTATGAGCTGAGCTCTCGTCTTGGACCTTTCACTTCCAGCAGTCTGCAGAATGGTTAGCTGGTATGATGACGACCTGACTCCAGGAAGTTACTGCGCCTGGCCAAGACTAGTCTGGCACCGCTGTTATTTGTGCTGATAGGTGAACTCTGTCACCTTTGTACTGAGCAAGGCGAGCCCCATTTCCAGTCTTTGTGCTAAGCTAAGCTAATCGCCCGCTTGCTGTAGTTTATTTTTATTTCACAGAAATGCCCCAAATCATTCACTCTGCGATGGCTTAGTGCTGTCATAGAGTCAAATCCTCAAGTGACAAGTCATCAGAGACTTCTCTGTAAATTCGTGTTTCTGAAGACTTTGCCTGAGGGAATGATAAAAAATCAACAATAATCCACATGATGGCGCTCTTGAATATTAATTTCATAATTCCATATGCAACTTTTTTTTTTTTACTCACAAACAGAAATGTTCGAAATCACTACCTTACAGTTGATTCTCTATTTAAATCACAACAAGCCTGGACTTCATTTCTTCCCTGAAACTTCTGACTGAATATGTTTCCATTTGTTACTGTGTGCACTCGTAAAAAATAAAAGTCCCAAAACCACAAGGCAACCTGAAATGTTTTCAAAGTGCTGTCTAATCCACACTCTGGAAAAAATGACACCTCAAAATAATAATGACACAAAGAATGAATACATACAGTTTTTTTTGTGTGTGCAAATTAAAAGCTTGCCAGAGGAATACAAGAAAATTTGCTCTTTAAGATTTCTTGAAATGAGATGTGATCCCCAGAACAAATTCTTATAACTCACTGAAATGTTATTAGTCAGGTGACTGTGCCTGATATTATTTGTGACAAGATTTTTTACGAGAATTAAGCATCAGGTGAAGACAACTGAGTCCCCCGAGGGTTCAAGACCTCAGGGGGGGACTGGGCCCAAGTCTTTCACTCACTGCGATGTGGGTGTGGTGGCAAACCGCCGTACTGTTGGAGGTGCAAACGAAGAGGTCATTGGCATTCTGTTCAGATCATCACGCTTAAATACTTATTTTTTTGTCGGTGCCAGTGTATAAAAATGGAGAATTGGTGAAGTGGAAGGACCTGCAGGGACCTGCCAGGACCACCAAGTGAAAAAATTAAATACCAGAGCTCCAAATTATTATTATTATTTTTTAATTCTTGAGCCACGAAAAAAAAAAAAAGCCTGAGAGGAGAACACTGTTGGAGCACAGACAATCTAACAGAATAAAACATTTACTGACAAGTTGTCCCGAAATAAATAAAAAGGTAAACCTCCAACAGTAGGGCGGATTATTCGTCACAGTATGTGAAAGAATAAGAGTGGTATAGAATGGCATAATACTCTTCTTCTTGTCTTCATGTCTTGGTTTAGAAGGGAGTGTGGCAGCCTGATGCGTCCAGCCCTGAAAGACTGCAGTGGGAGTCACGGTTCTCCCATCAACGGCAAACTGCAGGGAGTCTTCTTCAGCTGCAACACAGAGTTCGACACGGGCCTCCCTCCCAGAGACTCCCCGTACGGCCCCCTGCGTTTCCAGATCCCAGCCGGACACCTGCTGAACCCCAACATCAGCCTGTACTTTGCAGACTTCTACTGTATGTACACAGCCTACCACTACGTGGTGCTGGTGCTGGCCCCCGTCGGCTCAGAGGGAGACACCTTCTGCCGCACCCGTCTCCCCATGCTGGACTTGGCCTCCAACCCCTTTCTGACGTACGCTGACCCCCAGAGGCCGGGGGAGGAGCCTCTGTTCTGCCACGCCAGCGACGTCATCCTCGAGGTGCTTTTCACAGAGCCGGTTCACCTGGATCAGGGCAGCGTGGAGCAGATCAGCGGACACCACCAGCTCAAGAGTCTGACCACAGCCAACGCCAAGAAGGACCCGAGCTGCAAAGTGTGCAACATTAGTGTGGGACGCTGATTTTGGGGGGCGTGTGAGCACACAGTACTGATAGAGTGTAGCACAGGACACAACGGTTGAGACCATCATGTGTAGGTCAGAGATCGGTGGAAACCTCTCAGGGTGTGCGCATGCTGCTGACCCTCTTCCCTCCCGCGTGGATTAGAGTAGTACGTTTTAAATAGGAGACTTTTACAATGTGTATCGCAGAACTTCATCACGATCGCAGCTGGAAATACAGCACACATCCATCCGTGACAAAACTAAAGACGTGATAGGCTTTAGCCCGGACCAAATCCCCGCTCCTCCTTCAGCGGAGAGTCGTCTCTGCTGCTCTCTTGTCTTTGTGGCTTTTTCTGAACTTACAACTTCCAAAACTTTGGAAGCGTTTTCCTTAGAATGCGTTTGACTTTTGTGTTTCATGCTGGACCACTCGTTGGATGTGACTTTCTGTTTGTTTTTTGGTTGAAGAAATGTGCATTTGATACAGGCTGCGAGTGCAAACACTAGGAGCATGCACCTTTTAAAAGTCAGTGGTTTTAAAGAATATAAGATATTTTGCTATTTAAAGTTCTTGCGATGCTCTCTTTATAAATCACTGCCAGATGTTCTTTTCTTAAAAAAAAAAAAAGACTTCTGCCAAATGTACAAGATTAATGCTGCATTGTGGGTTGAACGTACATCCCTGCCAAAAACATAATGCTTCTTAAAAAACTAACTGTAGAGTTCTGTCTCCAAATTTATCATAATGCTTAATTACACACAGTGTCTAAATGCTGCACAAAACTCTCACCACAGAACAATATGCTGCAATGTGACGTTGATAGCAGGGCTAGTCAGTGTTTTGGGATTTCGGGAAGGTAATGGGGAAGATGTTATCACAAAGTTCCCCTGCAATCAGTCTGTGACAGCGAGCGCCGACTCTATAAACAGAGCTGCGCTAAGATTAGCTTCTCTCTTCCTATGGTGCTTCAGTTTGTCCCTGCTTTGTAATCTCTGACCTATATGGGAATCCCAAAAATGCCCGAAGTGAAAGGGAACCCTTCCCCGGTGCACGGCAGCAAGACAGGATGTGCTGGTGAGAGGCCAATATGTAGCACGTGACGAGAGACTGTGGACCGAGACGCCTGCTCGATGTTGAATGTGAAAGAAGATGAAATGGAACAAAGCAGACCTGTTGTTAGAACGTTTATACAAAGCAAGTCACGAAGACAGTTAAACATTTCTTAAAAATGCAAGCACCGATCTATGGAACACCCATTTCTGCCGGTTAAAGACTAAAGAAGATGAACACTAAGCTTGATGAAAAAAAAAAAAAAAAAATCCCCATGTTTAGTCATAATTATGAGATAAAAAGTTAAAAATACAAAATCCAAAGTCAAAACATTGACCAAACATTATTTTGTCCCTAACTTGTGGAAATGGGCTCCATACAATCCGGAGTGCATATGGAAAAAAAAATTGACAAACCACTTCATCTCTCTCCAGGACTGATGCTTTATGTGACAAAAACAGGGATCCTATCTAGGTTAAGTAAGTCATGCCCTTTCACTTAGATTCTTCCCGCGACAGAGATGTGAGCTCACGCACACGGCGATGCTGTAATTCTGCCCGTTGTTATTGTCCCAGAAAGGCTCGCTCTGCCCTGCTGGTAAATAAATCAGACAGAATTCTATCTTCCGTTTGGCGTCGAGCACTTTGGGAATATCAATGTCAAATTCGAAGATGTCCGTCTGAGGTCCTCCGAAGCGTTCCTGCAGGTACGCACAGGGCACGTCTCGGTGGCTCTGCCACGAATCGAAGGTGATGCGCACGCGCACATCCTTCTGGAAGCTGACGTTCCTGACTCTGACAGTTCCTTTGAGGGCCTGTTCGTTCACACTGCAGTTCTCCAGGATGACCATGCTCTTTGCCAGCTTGGCACGGAAGGCCTGGAAATCTGCGGAGGGCTGCGGGAAGCCCAGCTTGAGCTGCGTTCCTGGGCAGCATGTGCTGACGGTGCAGCTGTAGCCGTCCTCTGTCAAGCTCCCCAAATCCTGCAGCGACGGCAGCAGGTCGAGGTCAGCGTGCTCCTCTTCGTCAGAAAACACTCGCACGGCTGTGAGAGACAAGCCCTGGGAGTCAGCGAAAACCACGCGCTTGTTCTTCATCGGGAGGAAAACCTCATCCTCGTCCAAGTCGTCCAAGAAGAACGGGAGAGGCTGGGTCAGACAGACCTGGCTCAGGATGTCAGAGGGTAGCTGATCTGTAACCTGAGGACGGATGCAGGGGCGCTGGGGCTTCAGGATGGGAACCCAGACATGAGGACACAGTTGTTTACTTTGGTTCAAGAAGAGTCGGACGGCGATCTCTGCGAGTCCGGCCGACTGGGCCGCTGACCTGAGGCCGACCTCCGGCAGGACACTTGCAAGAGACAAACAGTGATCAATAGCATATCCTGGATGTGTCACCCAAAGCATGTATATACTGTTAACGGCTTGTGAGGTGCAATTTCAAGGAATGATACCAAAAATGGGATAACATTTACAACTTAGATTGTAGAGAGCAGAGTAACATAATGCACCTCACCACACATTTAGTTTGCATTAAGTACTTACGCTGCACTGGACATCTCCATACTGGCAGTCTGGTGTTGAGTGATGGGAATGTTGTCCTCAGTGTTTGGTTGAAGTTCTGGAAAATTGGGAAACAAATTCCATGTCAGAGGTGTTAAGATGATTTGATGGCAACACTGCTGCCGCGTACATCCAGTCTCTCTTTGTGTGCAATTCTGCTTCTGTGATCCCACAAAATAAGATACATCCATTCCGTCTCATAAACTTTTTAAAAAAAAATCTTACCTACAAACTCCCGCGAGCAGCAAGTTGTCTTGTGCGGTCTCCTTCATCCCTTTTGCCTGCAGCAGAATGTGGCACAGGCTCCTATTTATACTACCTCAGTTAAGATGTCATGTTGTATTACTCCACCCTCACTGCTCTCCTGGCCAATCAGCCGAGTCTTGTGGTTTTATGGTCTTCTGCTGTTGTTCAAGTCCTCCGTATATTGAGTTCCGAGTCATTTACAGCAACATTTCTTGTATTTAACCATGTGTATGTGCGGCAACTGAGGACGGTTTTCACTTTTAATCGATTCATGGATAGTCTATAAAAAGCGACACTTCAGATAACTTCTTTTTTCCCCCCGAACCCCAAAACTCTTCATTGACTCTCATCGATGGCGAAGAAAAGCAGCAAATCTTCAAATTTAAGATGCTGGAAACATCGTACGTTTTATTCAAAATGGTTGGCAAGTAGTTTTCCTTCGATGAACCCATCCACCTATTGCTGCAGCTCTACGTATGTGTTACTTCTGCTCAGCTTGATCCCATGTCTAAGTATCAGGTAAAAACATGTTAGTGTGCCAGTATGCTAGCTGTGAAGATTTAGGTCAAACCACGCCTCTGTATATTTACCTCAGAATGTCCAGCGCTTACCGTGGGGATCAGGGATGTGCAGGTCTACTGTATGTAATACTACTCTGCATTGTGGAAACTATCCCAGTCATCCCAGGGCTCTATTCTCAGACCTGTCAATGGACACGGATCCCACTGAGGCCCAGGCCCGGATCCAAATCCTCTGCTGGCTGACTCCAGTCTTTACGAGGCGTGTCAGTATGTGTTTGAAGCCGGGGAGGGCCGGATTACAAAACTGCTCCCAGCATGCCGAGGGAGACATTCGAGATTCAATCCAAGTACGTACATGCACATATTGTGTTTCATTAAGGGTGCGCCACACAAGGAAGTCCCAGAGTTGCTGAGGCGTATTTAAAATCCAAACATAAGGGGCATTTCGCTGACCGAGGATCTCACACTCATATGCAAGAGGTTACAAAGGTTAAAGCAGAATAATATAACAGGAAGGGTGAATGGTGTCTCTGTCCTGATTGTCTGTGCACTGTTACTTCAGTGAGAGGGTAGGATCACAGCTTTACATACGTGGGATTTGGAATTTCCAACAGCGGTGCTGCACTCTGTGGGGGGCCCAAACTGGAAAGAAATGCCAATTTCTTCATAATGTTGCTTTAAGATATGACTATTTATGACACTGAAGGTTGATGGAGGTAAAACAAAGGATGATGTTGCCATGTTTAATAAAAATAAAATGCTATCATAGCCAGTCATTTACAGAAGTTTTTATTCTTCTCATATCATCATTTTCAAGGTCCAAGCCTGCTTTCATACTCAACATTTTAATATAATAGTATTCATGTTAAGGCTGCAACATTTAATCGATTCATCTTTCAAAAAGGTACAGGAAACAATTCTGGAGAAAGACAGATGATTGTTGAGTCTTGAATGTTGACCCAACTATCTTTCTCCTGAATTACCTCCCCCAGCTTTAATCGTTCAGTCTGTAAAATCAAAAAGATAAATTGAGAAAAATGCTTGTTACAAATTTCCAAAATCATCACATCACAAAAGCCCAAAAACTTTGTTTACACTCATTGATGACAAAGAGACATCCGCAAATCCTCACAGCTGAGAGCTGGAAACAACAAATGTTTGACATTTTTGCTTGAAAAATGACAGATTATTGAAGCAGAAACTGCTTTTCTTTCGATCAGCTAATAATTGCAGCTCTGATTCTTCAGGCGTCTAAGCCAACTTGACCTTTTGTGCTTAGATCATCTCTCTGTGATCTAGGAAAACAGCGAATGATTCATAATCCCTCAATAAGACTGGGACCACTATAGACCATATCCATTAGAGTCCATTAGAGTCTATATCGGCGTGTTTAGCAGTGCATTTGAAGAGACAAAGAGTCTGAGGACTTGTGATTCTGTTTTGATAAGCTCACTCTCCCTCAGTCCCTTATTAGTTGCTATTACTGGGCTATTTGCGAGGGCAAACAATGAGCAGTGATTGCTCCCTCTGAAGCTCTTACATAACCAAGCTATTACAACAATTATGTCTCAGAAAGACAATGTTCCACAGATCCTTTCAGGGCAAAACTGAAAACAAAACCACCCCCAAAAAACCTGTAAATTTGTTATGCAGAGCGTTGAAACAAATGATACACTGCTCTGTGTCTGGTAGCCAAGGAGAAGAGAACAAGTAATCCGAACATTAACAGGATTTCTATTATTTCTAATGCCAATAATGCACATTAGTTTTAGTCTGAATGTTATTACAATATAAAGAAACAGGGTTCTTTCAAACGTGCATGCTCATAAACATGTGCACCTTGGGAGAGAAAGCACTCGGATGCCAAGTCAACTGATGAAATTTCACCTTCCAGTCATTTGACGCAGCTTGTTATGGAGCGGTGGAGGAAAAAGGCCAATACTGTGAGTCATCTGGATAAGTAACTAGATTTGTATTTACGAGTCACGCAGACAAAAAACACAGCAGAATACATTACGATTATGTAACCAAACTTATGTTGTGACATGATTAGAAAGATCCAAAAATAACATCGCAGCACTGCGAAAGCTGCTTTGGTGAGCAGAGTTCATTCGTCAGCGGGAACTTCTCACAATACCAGTAATGACTTGAAGACATGATGCCACATGTCTGCATTTGAGTCCCACAAATGAGTTCTTAATCCAACTGGGTGCTTTTCCAGAAGTCATCTCTGCAGGTTGATCTTCCTCATTACTCCAATATTACAAAAAATTAAGCGCTGCTCATTTTCTGACCTTCTGGAGTCAAAACATCTACACCATCAGACAGGCCTGGAAAATTAAAATGACAACGTGTTAACTGTGATTCAGTGAAATGACAACTGTGATTCAGTGAAATCACACAGTCTTAAACGACACTTCTATAAACGGTAACCAAGAGACAATGCAAAAAAGCGGGCTAAAAATACATCCAGATGTCTCTGCAAAGCAGCTGCTTATGCAAGATCTGCAGAAATGATTAAGCAGATGTCTGTACAAGAGGGTGTGAGGGCAGTGTTAAGTTAATTAGAAAGGCACGGTTAAACTCACACTCACCTCTACATTCATATCAACTGCACAGCTCCACTTGAAACAAGTGGTGCTATAGTTCGATACCGCATTAGATGCTGAGAGCCCTCTTCAAGATCCACAACATACTCCCTGGTAGAAGAGACAAGAGCAGAGATAACATCAGCCGTTTCAGTGTCTATGCAGAAAAACATCAGTGCCGAATGGAAAAAAGGTAACGCTGCCACCTTGTGGGGTTTGAGCACGGTAATTTAAGTGGATGAAACGTACCTCTGATCGTCTGTTTCAGGCTCCACCAAGATGTTTTCCTGCCTCTCCTTCACCCGCAGAAACACAAAGGAGTCCAAGCTAGGTTCAGGCACTGGGATTACATGAGAACACACAGGATGTGGTATGACGCTGAGTGGAAATGTCAGAGCAAATGCCACCCTCTGCCAGTGATCGCTAATATTAGTATTTCGGGCACAGGTCATCCAAGGCTATGAAGGTGGAGAATAAAAAGCAGAATAAATGTACCTGCTTTAAGCATATCCACTGTCTGTAGATTAGGGGGCATCCGCTTCAGTGCCACAGCCTTCAGGTAGGTTTCTGTGTTGGCATAGTACCTGTATGACAGTTGAACATGTGTTTTTACCTTCAAATGTCACAAAAACAGCAGCTGTTGAAATAACTCTGTCCTTATTCTACTACACTCACTCTTTGGCGAAGGCAAACTCCTCAGGTGAAAGCAGCGACGGATCGCCCTCGCCTCGAGACTTTTCTCTCTCCAGGACATGCGGGAAAAACTTCTCAATCTAGACACACAAAGATCAAGGAAATGTCGTCAGCAGGGGCCGAATGAGATGAGAGCTCTTATTTTGCGCGGCGCACTATTAACCTGACCGACCTTCTGCAGACGAGAGCGCAGGTAGCTGCTGAGCATGAAGCGGATCCTGTCGATTTCCATGCGATGGATGCTGGCCTTGGCGTCACCCTTCTTCACCCGCTGCAGGTTGGCTTCCTGTTGGGGGAAAGGTCAGGACGCGGTCAGGTCTCAATAAGGAGATGTGTATTTTCGGCGTTTGGTGTACATGTAAACTTTCGTGTCATCTTTTCTGTTGTTATTTCATTATTTTCTATTTGTTTCACCTGGTATGTTATTATCTGGGTCATGTGCTTTCCTCCAATTGACTGCTGACCGCATCATGTTGTTTGTTATTAGAAGCCATGATGACAGATTTTTTAATGACTGGCCTTTTAATCATTCAGCCACAATAATAAAAGCTTTTCTATTGTTTCTTCCTAGTGTCGTTTACACATTTTCTTGTATTTGGAATTAAATATATTTAATTCATCCAAGTATAACAATATGCAGATTTTAGATTTACAATGTATATATACTTGCCAGAATTACTTTAAAATGCTGATATTTTTGTAGGACCTCTTATTGGTCATTTTCTACATGTCACTGAAGTGATAAATAATTAATGTTGCTACTAAATTAACCTTAAAAATTTTTTTTTTTAAAGTTATTGCCAGTTTAGGAAATTGAAAAGTATGATGGGGTATTAGTGCCACTGTGCCGAAATCTGCAATGATGTCACGAGTAATAAGTTGTGATAATTTGAGAATACATTTGTATTATTTCAAGAATAAAGTCCTAATTGTTTGAGAAAAATCACCAAAGACACTGATGAAAACGCACCGGGCCTTGAAACATTAGTAAGACAGCTGAAGCTTGGTGAACCATCTTTTCAAGAAAAAAGTCATAACAGAATAGCTTCTATGCTCACAGGTTGACTGGATTACATGTGCATGTTAGGGCATTTGCTGACGGACCGTAGACTATTGTGACCTAAAGTGGTAAAATCTTGCAGTGTCACATATCCTCCGTGTCCCACTCAGTAATAAAACAGGTGCCCGACTGAAGGACGTTTCCCACTGAAATGTCAAGGGAAGCATCTGTGCACTGTACTTCATCTCATCAGAGGTTACCATCTGTGAGGACAAGAAGTCACACAATGACGAGACTTATGCCTGATCAGAAGTGCTTTTTCAAACAGGTAGTTTCGATTTTCCACCTCCGATGAAGAGCAGCACACATCCGCTTTGCTACGCGTCTGCCAGAAGGTTGTCTGACTGTCTGACGGGGAGAGTACCACATCAGCAGAGCAGCAATATAACGCAACAGCTGAGCCGACTGTCAGACAGGTAGATTCCAGACGCCTTTCATAATATTTACATAAAGCCCACTGAGCTGTAATCATTCTGATGCCATGGCTGAGCTCCGGTCTCAGCTGCCCCCCCTCTGCCAGCTCCAGCTGCTGCTTCAAAACACATTTAGTGACTGAGTCATGCATAATCTCACTGGCTTCAGTTTCTCTGATGATAAAATAAGATGCTTATTGAAACCCCCCCTTCAGGTTATCAACATCACTTATTCGACACATAAAAGACAGATTGGATGCTCTCAGAGTATTACAGTCTATGAGTATATTCTTGTATATTACAACTTTTTCCTCTAAAATGTTATTTTTGAAATGTCAGAAGTTTTTGGCCCCAAGAGATCCTTGTAATCTGCGCCATTCTTAAGTTATGGGTGTCTTTATCATTAATCAAGCACAAATGGTCAAATATGCTCTAGTGCCAGCTTCTAAAATGTATGTGTCACTTTGAGCTCTGGTGTATTGTCAGGGATCATTTCTATCATTTATAGACTAAGTAAGTGATAGTTAAACAGAGTTGGGACTACATTCTTTCAGTTCAATTCATACCATTACATTTCAGAAAGGGAAGTTGTACTATTGAATTTTATAGCCACAGAGTAATTTCCCTACATACTTTCCATTTTCCAAAATATCTTTTCCACTACCAATATTTTCATGTACAGTTAAAAATATTTCCATGTGAGTTTTTGTAGTGGCTTTTTCTTGTGTGTGGCATTAACATTACTACCCGTATTAGACTGAATGAAGCACATGAACACTTCCACCGCCTCCGCAGTTAATAATTCATGATAACAAAACAACCAATTCTAGACCTGTATGACAATGTGTGTGCTGTCTTGTCTGCTGACATTTAGACATGTAGGTAGAGACTTTTCTCAACATGCGGCCCACAGAGCAGGAGGTATTCCCCGCTGAGTTTTACCATGTGAGTCAGCTGCTCCATCACACACTCCACCACCTCAGACCTGTTCTCCAGCAGCTCCGGGGAGAACTTCTCGTTCAGCCAAGCCTGCGAGAGACACAGAGGAGCACACGACCATGAGGACGCCGCAGACAGTCTAACGAGAGCCATTACATGTTGTCGAGCGACTGTGAGGTGTTTAAGGCTCCCCGTGTGCTGTGAAATGGGATACTTTTGTTTAAATGAGCTCACTTCTTCCAGTTTGGCGATCAGCTCCGCCGGGGTCATAACATCCTCCTGACTTTCATCTTGGTTGATGTCGCTGCCGTCATCAGACAAAGCGTCCGACATATTTTATCTCGGCGAAGTGACGACAAAATACCGAGCTTCGCCGAAACACAAGCTGTATGTTCAACTTGTGAACCGAAATGCTTATCGATTCAAATGGAATAATTCAGTAAAGTTTACTGAATAAACAACCACTAGCTACCCGGCAGCGTGTACTTACTAGAGAAGCTCCTTGTTTATTCGCGCCATTGGAGCTCTTCTCGCGAGAAGTGTAGTGTATTATTTGTACCCTGCGTAATGTCTGTAAGGCACGGGTTCGCAAAGGCTCTGCATAGTGAACACCACAGACGAACGACTTGTACAGTAAAAGACTTCGCGTCACAGAAGTAAAAGCCGGATTTTCTATCATGGTCGGTGTAAGCGTCTGCCTCTCCAACAGTTGGAGCCGGAAGTTAAACAACCGAGGAGCAGTGTGTCCTGTGAGTCTCTACTCAGGGAAATGTTGTGTTGAGTACCCATTGTAATAGGGTTAGGACGCATACTAAGAATTATTATTTATTAATATATTATTAGGTGTATAAATAAATATTACATTAATATGAGTATTGAATACTACACAGAGAGGGCAGAACCCTGAATAAATGAGTACAGAAACATAACAAACGGTGGCTCTGGGGGGCAATTTGTTAGTATGGTTGGGTCCACTTGTATCCCCTAAAGACACGAGTGGATCCAAACCAAAAATGCAAAGCCAATACAAAACCGCCCGGGGTATCCATGCATCCCATATGAAACAAATCTAACCTGAGGGGAGTGACCTCAACATGCATATAGAGCATAGTGTTCACTGAATCGTTTGATGAGTATGGAAATTATGTTGCTGTGAAAAGATCTCAACCCAGCTGAACACATATTGGAGATTTTGGACTGTCGTGCTTGAAAGTGTCCTCCAACAGTTTCATCAAAACACCAAGTGAGGGAATATCTTTTGAAAGAAAGAAAAATGTCCCATCCCTCCAGTAGAGTTTAAGAGGTGTTGTGGTGGCACATGGTAGCCACACACCTAACTAAGACACTTTATGTTATGTTGTTAACCATCTGTGTAGTTGATATGTCATAGATACACACATTGTCCTGAAGGATATATATGTAATACCCTTGTTTGATGGTGGCAGAGGTATGATGGTACAGCAAAACCTTTAGCGTATTATTAACTTAACTCTATTATTCACAGCTGCATACCATGACATCATGGGATTTTAAGGATTTTGCAGAAAATGAAAGCAAAAAATAATGTCATCATTTACACACACACACACACAAAACTCATATACATGACTGCAGTCAATTCTTGGGCACCATATTTCCCATAAAGTTTCCCAGAGTCAAACTTGCCATGTCCACTTTGCACAACTGGGACTCTCCTTCACCCATGTGTATCTCTATCAGTTAGTGTGAATCCAACAGAAATACCATAATCTGCTTAGTTTGCTCCAGCTGTCTTGCTCAGACCACATTGTGGCCTGCAGCAGAATCTCATTTGTCAGACTTCCTCTTTCTCTTTCCTCCTCATTGCGCTTGCCACAGAATTCATTGTTATTTTCAACAGAAATGATCGAGCACTGATGTGGCAACGCCACAGTAACATTCGGTGTTGCACATTCTCACGGTTGCTTCTTCAGCCGGGGCTTATCATACCTGCAGGGTTGTGGTGAGAGCTGCAGTCACTTTGTAAAGCAGATCAACAGACACTAATAACACAGCTGACGTTCATGCCCAGAAGAAAAGTTCATGCCGCAAAACAACATGAAGTATAACGAGGTCAGAGTGAGCTCTTAGGAAGAGGAATTGTGATGTCACAACAGTTTTGGGACAGCTCAGATGTTTGGTGTGATTAATGACTGAGTTCAGAAAAAGTTTGTTCTTGAACAACTGTGCATAGTGTCATGGAAACACAGGAAAGACCTGCCCATTTTGTCTCCTTATTGCAACTCATAAATGTCGTTTATTGCCTTATTCAGTTATGACCTTCTCAAAAATGTTACAGTACTCCTAATGATGACAGTCACTCATACATCAGGTGACCAAATAATTAGAAAGTGGTTAACAAACAACATTTTCGTATCCAACCGTATTGTTATCTTGATATATATGTGTATGTATGACAGTTTTCACATTTCCACATTTTTGTAACTCAAAAGGTACTCAGTAGAATGCATACCTCCACCAAGGCCCAACAGTCCCCTTTTGTATTTACTTGAAATGGACAAAAATGTCTAAAAATGCAATATCATATCAGGACCAGCACCAATAATTGGGCCTGTTCTGGGCCAACATCCATCCTCTATCCAAGTTCCATGGTAATCCATTCAGTAGTTTTTGTGTAATCCTGCTGACAAACCAACCAATCAAACAGACCAATTTAATTATGTTTTATGTTTATTTACGATCATTTACTTACTTTATGTTTAAATACATTTGAATGACAATGAGATCTGCATATGAAATCAAAATATTATAACGCAATTACATGGAACATGCAATACTCATACTCATTCACAAATGTGCAAGAACTGTAGTTTTCAATTCAACTTAACGGTGTCTGTTTGATCAATCTTTGTGAATGTGTCACAATCATAAAGATCTGTCTTTACATTTGTATTTTTTTCCTGTACATGTACAATTGATTCAAGTGAATTTACAATAACCTTTATTATCTTGAGTAGTACAATGGCTTTAATGATGCACATGTTTGATGCATTTGGATTCAAGCTGTTTCCCTTCGATCTTATCAGTGTCTTCAGCATTACTGCTGTGACTTCATTTCCCTTCAGTGTATTTTGGTTTTGGTCCGAGAAAGTTGCGTACTGTGTGTGTGTGTTGCATACTAACACTAATGTTTACACAAACACAAGTAAGGCTTCATCAAAATTACACCGAGCAATGGAAAGGTGGTCCAATCATATTTGCACGGCAGCCATTTTCCTCTGACATCTCGGTCAGGATGGCCAATGTTACACTGCTGGTTGCTGGTTCTGGGTTTGCAAGTCGTATAAATGGAGAGAATCTAATAAACTGTTATCTTTTAGGGCCTCCCAATTCATCAGCAAACAAAAGACAAAAATTTGATGACCCATTAGCTTCCATTAGCTTCCATTAGATAACAACAGCTAACGTTAGCGTTAAACCACTTTCTAGCGAACATTACTGTTTGCCAGGGTAACTGAGCCTGTTGTCAGAAGAAAATGGCCGCCGTGTGAAAAATGGACCTTGGCTGCCTTCATTCTTTGTCAAGTAACAATTATTTAAGTCTGAAGTTGAAAAACGAAGAATCACAGCTTGTGAGGATAAATGGGACTCATAGCAGGTAGGGTGTATCCAGTTTGGGGATTTAACAGAGGAAAGGTGTAGGGATACGGGTAAACAGCGGACCCAATGAGAGCAGAGTGAGCCGGGCTCACTGGGACATGATGGTACATCAGCTGAGAATGGGGTAGTCTCATTCTGCCGGGAAGAAACGCAGGGTGTAATACAGGTTGGTGCCGAGAGTCTCTCCCTGGTTTGTCATAACTTGACAGGACGCACGACGCCGGCAGGCTGGCGGGGGAATGGGATAGGCCCTGCTGAGTGGGAGGACCTTTTTGAAGCATTGTCCTGGATTTCTCCCTCTTCTCTGCCGGATAGGGCCACGGAGCCACGTTGTTCAGCTTCTTTGGACAAGTCAGAGAGTCGTCCTGCTGCATCAACCTGCCCTGGTGGCTTTTATAACCAGGTCGAATGGGAGCAGGCCGTGGAAGCTGAACAGACTTTGGAATAACTTTGGTGAAACTAGAGGTAGATGTCGGCGCCCAGCTGGATTTCACATTGAAAGGAGAGGGTGAGTATTGATAGGGGAAATATCTGCCACTCATTATGTGGATTGGCTTCCCAGAAGAGTCTTTAATCTGGACTTTGATGGGGTCTACAGAGTGGGAGTGGGAGTTGATGTGAGAAACGTCTTTCTTCCGTCCTGCAGGGTCTTTGGATATCTGACCACAGCTCACTGACTTGCTTTCCTCAGTACTGCTGGATGTATTTTTCTCAGTGCTGGAACAGTTGCGGGGTAGCTCAGAGCCTGACGCGGGTTTATCTTCATTCCCTGTTGCATCGTCCTCCGATGAAACAGACAATGGCGAAGGGCTGCGGGATGAGGATGAGGACAACGGGACAGGGGAGCCATCAGATGAGTTGCAGTTCTGGCTGGAAGAAGCCCGGGCTGGAGACTGGGAGCACTGAATGACCGAGGGCCTCTCTTTATCCTCGCTCTGAGGGCTCAGGGGCCGGTTAAGGCTAGCCTGAGCCATGCGCTTTTTCTTCTCCAGAGGTGAGATGACCTCACCAGCAGCAGATGGGATATGAGCAGTCCAGGGGCTGGATGTGGGGACCTGGACAAGGCGAGCATAGACCGAAGTGCAGAGATTGGTGGCAGCTCTGGTTGGCTGAGAGCAGTCCGGATGGCATCTGTCAGAGTTGGCAGCCCAGAGAGCGTGGTGAGGATGCATCACTGCTTCACTTTGGCAGGCAGCCTCTGGACTTCTCTGGGTGAGTATCTATAAAATAAAACAGGGGATATTTTCAGACACGTCGTCGTGTAATAATACAGATTTTCGCTTTTTTGAGCCTTTTTAACGGATGTTACCTCAGAGTCCATCTCTCTGTCCGACTGAGTCCTCTTCCTCTTCCTCTCAACCTTATGGACTTTGCCATCCAAATTTCTCTTGTAAGGCTTCCTTGGTTTGCTCGGAGGCAGCGGTTTGTCCTCCTCTCCTTTTATGTGTCTTTCAAAGGGCAGCACCAGCCTAAAAAAAAAAAATACAGTTCCAATTATAGATCTGTTGTGTAGCGACTGAATCGACATGTTAGTCGGAAACCGAATCATGCTCACTTCTCATAGTGTCTGCGGGTGCAAGTAGCGGCGCTGGTGCTACCTGGACTTCCTCCCAGCTCATCATACACTTTCTTCCAAAGACGTCGAGCCGTCACCTGTTGGACACGGCAATGGAGAAAATGTGCATGTGACAACCTGTTATGGTAATGATCATTTGTCACTGAAATGTCTTAGAAATGCCACAGATAGATTGGGGCAGAATCAATGGCTCATCCCGCCAAAAAACCTAGTGAGACGTGTAACAAAAATGCTCATGTTCGACTTTGAGAATCCCCATCCGAATGGCTGCTTAGTTTTTGATGGCCACCAGGGGGCCAAATATTAATAAAAATATTACATCAGTATGGGTGAACGGACCAGTTGCTCTTGAAAATTAGTTAGACTATCCACCTTATTCCTAGTCCCTGTGATACATGAGCATATTAATGGCACGACTTCTGGAACTTCCTGTCAATGAACTGGAACAGGGGTTTTCCATGGTAAGAGGATGCTAATCCATGTACTTAGAGCAATTGTGGGTCTATTCTGAACCAAGACTCATCCTCCATCCAAGTCTCGTGGAAATCTGTTTAGTAGTTTTTGTGTAATCCTGCCGACAAACCAACGAACAAACGGACGCGGGACAATCGTTCATTCATGAAAATAAAGTTTAGCTACTTTATTGACTAAATAACACTTACAGTATTATTATTGTTTAGCTTGGAAATTGGGTCAGTTATTATGACACTATTTACTAACACAAGTTCCATAAGAGGACTGGAAGTATCAGCCATAATTGTGTGACTTTCACTTACCGAAGTAATACTTTATCACAACATGTTACTCAAAGTATGACTTTTGGATACAACACTGGGAGAATGGGTATAATATACAGCACATCAGGCACTTTTACCGCGCCATATCTGCATTAAAATCTAGTTTTAAAACTGTTTTGGTGAAACGTGGCAGCTGGTTACCCTTTAAATGCCATGTCTGCTGGTTTTCAGTGCTGAAAGAGCACTGTCTTTTTTTCTTTGTTTTTAGCTTTACTCATACGTGGGTGGCTTATATTGTTGTGATTACACCTTGGGATGCAGTGGCAGAGGTGATGGTGGTGACTGGGGTCAATTCTGTTTCGAGCCCCAGGCCGGCTAAAGTGCCATTTCCATATGAGTCGCACTCTCCGAGCGCCGACATCAAAGACAACAGAGTGACACGGGCGCTGACGCCGAGAGCTCTGCTGCCTGTGCGTCCTCCGTTGCGGTAGAAACCACGATGTCGCAGCACATTGACCTATAGCTCATTTTCCACTTAGAAACCTGTAAACACTGAAGCTTTTTGCATCTAAATAGCCGATGAGAGAACATGTACTTACCGAATCATAGCCCCCAAGTTTCTCCACGGCTTTGTAGATCCTCCAGAGATTAACTGGGAGTGAAAAAGACACAAGAAACAAATTATTTTCACTCAAATTCCTTGTGAAAGTTGTGTTCATGCAACAGCAGTGTTAGTGAACTCACTCTGCTTGAAGCCCAGATGTGGGATCCTTTCAATGGGTGTAGCTCTGTCCTTCATAAAAGAGTGCAGACCTGATATAAACGCCTTCTCCTCCATCTGCACCAGACTGGGCCTCGCTTCATCCTCACACTCGGTCATAGAGTCATGAATCTCAATGACGGAGGGAGATGCCTAGCGTAAAGAGAAAACGGATGCATTAGAGACGCAAAAAAAAAAAGTGTTTTGCATCAAAACCAAGCAGCTCCTGTAAATGCACAGTCCACTGCACCACCATAGAAACCTGTTTTACAGTTGACGGTATTATTACAGATGGGGGGGGGGGAATGACACACAGAGTCATCTCATGGGATGCAAATGCTGAAATGAAACATCAAAATCAGAGGGTAGGGTTTTACCGCTACTTTCAATAGATAACCGCTACACATCCTGTCTGGAGAGAAAGCAGCAGACTTGTGGGGTTTTTGGTCTAGAGTTGTCTGTCACCGGTATCACAAATGGCACTTTTGAAAAACAAACATAAGACAAATAAATACATAAAGTGTAGCGAACAATACTGTATGACTGATGGCCGACGAGAGACCAGACCGCGAGTGACGGTGATGCTTTCGTAATTGTTCTTCAGAAATCTATCTGGTTGCACGCTCGCTGTATTTTTTTTTATGCAACATCAGTTACAGTAACTCTGGAGGAGGACTTTTAAGATACCAAGAAATTAGTTGTATCAAGAGTGACACTCTCCAGATTTCCAGTACAAGAAATTGGCAATGTCACTATTTGTGGTTTGCAAGAAAGGAGAAATGAAACAGCGCAGGCTTGCAGAAATAAAACCATCCGTTAGAGGGACTTCAGCAAGAGAAGTACTAAACAACGAAGACGTAAGCAGAGAAACTGTTTACACTTCTCTGGTAATATGTATGAAGTCTGACTCAAAAACCACAAACTTTGACAAACTGACATCTGCTATTGCTGTGAGATCATAGATTACAGTATTTCACGCCACATATTCCTATGTGAAATCTCACATCACGTCTGTGTCGATCAATTTCGGTAGACTGGATGTCAGAGGAGACCACAATGGACACGGCCAATATTTTATTTTGAATCACCGCACGTAGATGCTGCTATATTTCTAAGGCAGTCTTTGTACAACAAAACGGCTCGAGGTGGTTTCATATTGAATCAAGTTCCTCTATGTGGTTCCTGGTTCCGAGAAGTAGGCCTACATAGTGAGTAATAGTGAAGGTGCAGGCCTCTAACCAAGATAGCCCCGACTGAGTCACAGCTCAGCGGCTCTGCGCTGCCGTTCCCAGCCAACAGCCACCAGCTCTGACTTTCCACTGTTTTTCTGTATCACCTGCGTTTCCTTCTCCTGATATTTTGATTGTGTTATAATCATTAAATGTCTGAAGAAAAAAAAAAATCACATTTTACAAACACCAGCTCCGCA
>CAEMYA010000002.1:3346866-3365055 GCA_903131615.1 Diplodus sargus | reverse complement strand
AAAAAAAAATTACGTAGAAATGTGATTTCTTCTCTTCAGCTCGTCCCTGGTTCAGATGATGAAGGACTTGAAAGGAAAACAACTGTTCTATACTCACAGTTTAAAGGGAACTGAACCGTTTTATGCACCCCCCCACTAAAATCAGCCACCCACAGCACAGCAAACATCTGTTGTTTTTTTTGTTGTTTTGTTATTTTTAAATATTCACTTCAACCACAGTCAGATCAGTAAAACATGGTTTGAAATTCACACAGGATGTAAGTTCAATCACATAATAAAAAACAAAAAACAGGAAAGTTCAGTCTGCCGGTAAAGAAAGGCAAAAGCAAGGCAAAAGATTATACTGTAGCCGGTACCACCATCTTCAATTTTTTTTTTTATCCTTAAGTCCTGAAATGTACAGGAGCATTTGCTACAAATACAACAAAATCATACCTGAAGTAGAACCAAAGTCACGTTGTAAGGAATGCTAACAAGAAGTGCCGTTAATGCTCACAATTGAATTGAAGACTTAACAAAGGCTGATACTGTACTGCATCACATTTATAGGTAAAGATGTATCATTGGGGCGAGTGGGAGGGGGTTTTAGTCAGCCTATGGGTCTTCACAAATCCCTAAACTATGCCGTCATTTGGTCACAACATCAACGATTTAATGGAATTGCTTTCTTGAAATGAGGGGAGATTTCAAAAACTTCTGGCCCACGATTACCATCCGTCCATTGGTCCACGGCGTGGAGGATTGTTTGCTCCGTTCCAGCCTGTTCAGCTCACTTGTGTGCGCGCTGCTGACGTTGCTGTGTGTTGTTTTACTGCAGAGGTCCTCTGCCAGGGCTGCCAGTGTGATAATCTGGGGTGGTGGGGGGTGGAAGAGCTGCGCTGGGCTACATGAGCTCCACGTAATTGGCTGGGAACATACCAAAGTTGCCGCCCGGGCCGTAGCCTCGCCACCAGCCCTCGTCTATCATCTCGATCCCGGTGATGATGTCGTCGGGATCGAATGAGATCTCCGTGTCGTCAGCTGGAGGAGAGGAGCCGAGTCTCATGAATATCAGCAAACTTTGATGATGAGCATTTTAAAATGTTATGCTGTTGGACTGTTGAAATAATACTACACTACAAACATTACAAACAAGCTAATGACATTATTTAATCATTTTTGCTCAAAATGTGTTTGTATGCGCAGGTTTAAAACATGGGAACACCTGCTGTGTTTAGATGATTGACTTTCATTTTGCCTGTAGGAAAGTTTGGATTTTGATTATATTCTTAGATTGACTGACTGACCATTTCTGCTTATATGTTGTAGTACTTAAAAACAAAAAACAAAAAAACCCTCACCAGCCTGGTAGTCATACAAGGCTCTGGCACAGATGCCTCTGTCTGATGTCTCCTCAGCAGGCACCTCATAGTTATTCTCCTCCACCTGCGGGTGAAATAAGATTAAGAATCACTTACATGATGGAAAAAAAACGTCAAAGCATTTCCTGCTGAAGGGAAGTAAACAACTACCTGAGCTGGCTCTTCATAAGCCGGCTCTTGGACGTAGGAGTCGGCAGCTGGTGCTTCCTCTGTAAAGAGAGATTACCATCAGTGTGACTGTGGCTGGTCTGTCTCTCCACCAGCAGGTGGCAGCAGCCGATCTCCACAGCCCTGTTTGGCTGCAGGGATTAATAAGTGCTCATGACTAATATAATAAAATAATACTAGCGTTTTTAAATGAGAAGCAGATGGGAGGGTTGGGAAGGTGGTGTGTAAAGGGTTAACTTCCTGTGTGAAATGGGCCCCACCTTTAAGCGGCTCCTCCGGTGTTGCCTCCTGCTCATCATACTCACACCTGGACTGCCCATCAGCCTCATCGGGCTCTTATCACCCAAAACACAAGCACAGACATGCATGTACACAGAGGAACACGTTCACATGTGCACACAGGCTGAACACCACCAGACATGAAGGCCACATTTTGCTCATGGAATAACAAACTAATTATCCGGGAGTTTCTCAGCAAACAGAAAATGCGCTCAATGGAAGCATGACTAATGATGATTTTGAGGATTATGAAGATGACGCACAGAAACAACAATGAGAAATGAAGCATGCAGCATTTAGTTGAGTATGAGACTGTAACCCAATAAGTTGTGTGTGGATTCTTTGAGTGTGTGTGTGTGTGTGTTTTTTAAGCTCACACCTGTGGCACGGACAGGAGAGGCGGAGCCTGCAGGCACAGGAGAAGCTTGGCGCTGAGGTGAGCTGGGTCGCTCACTTTCATACACTGTCTTAGACAGAAAAGGGCTTTGCAGACGCCCTGAGCGGAGACACATGGAAACCCCCGAAACATGCCAAAACAATGGACGAGAGAGAAGTGCGGAGAGGTTGAGCAGAAGAAGAGAAGACACCATAATGGAGACACAGTGTTATTTATGACTATGAGACCAGTAGACAGTCTGGTGGAAAGTTAAAGCTATGACAAAGACAGTAGTGGGGAAACAATCTCCACTAGAAACAATCACCAGTTGTTACCTACCGCTACCTGACAGCGAGGCTAACAGAGCTTTGCAAGTGATGCAGGAGGGACATTTAAAGCAAACAGATTTATATGGCGAGGTCACAGTGTAAGCAGGGGCGATACCTGGCTGGGGGCTGGCGGGGGCTGCAGAGGGCACGTCAGAGTCACTTGGAGTTATTCCCCTCTCTCTCTGCTTGAACATCTCTCTGGGGTTTACAGCACGCTGAGAAATGAGAGACGCCGCCTCCTAGATGTAGAACAATATAATAAAACAAATAATACGCACAATAAGCATTAGACAGCCGTAGCTTATTAATAATGTAGTGACGAGTGTTGCTGAGAGAGCAGCAGCAGAAGTGATGTCTGTAAATGATCGTAGAGGGAGGAGAGATCATGCAGTAAAGACTGGAAGATGTAACGCTGAGCTTGAAAGGGTAAGAAACAATCAATAGTTTGGAGAGAAGGAAGAAAAAGAGGTGTGGCCAGAGGAGGGCACTTTCCGGAAGGGGAACTCACGTTGACCTTTTCCACAGATTCACCTCTGTTGACTGCTTTCTTCTGGGCTGCCTTGGTCTCCTCCTGCTCCTCCTGATGGTGTCATATCAATGTTGGTACTGCTGGCATTAGCTACCTCCCTGATTTAAGTGTTTACAGGTGGAGAGTACTACCCAGACTTGTTTAACTATCAACATGATCAAAGAACTGGCTAATGCTTTCATATAATAATTTCAATAATTTTACACAAATCCACATTCAGACTGCTTTGAGCATCTGATCTTTTTGCCTTCACATTACAAACCCATTGATTTAAGGTGCGACCTAGTCAGCTGATGGGACAGCGAGATACTCACCCAGCGTTGTTTCTCCTGCTCTTTACTCTCAGCCTCCACCTGCTGCTGGTACTTCCTGTGAAACAAATGAAATCTTAGACAACTATCAACAGCTGCCACTGGAAATTAACCCATGTGAATTTCCTTCGGTTGCTACCTACTTTTGTTGGTCAATTTGAGTGGCCCTCTCCTTGTCCCTTTTGTCCCTCTGAAGCGCCTCCTTGGCCTCTCTGTCTTTCCTATCTTTCTCCAGCTTCTGGCGCTCCTCTTCGGCCTTGCGTTGCTCCTCCAGGCGACGTTTCTCCTCCTCTTTCTAAAGGCCAACCACACCGGCAGGGTCAGTGTTGATTTGACTGTCTTGCAAATATTACTTTCATTAAAAAGCGTGATTACGAAATAGTTTTTCTAAGAAAATTGCATGCAATGAGCAGCACTTTCTGGGTGCATGTGTGACAGTATGGTGAGGAACCAAAATTGCAAACAAAGGACAAATCTATAACAGTGCCTTCGCTGACTATGGATACATTCATGATGCATAAAAACTGCCTGCCTTGGATTTTTATACAAGATTTACAAATAAATGGTGATATTTGTCAAATGTTTCAAAAGTGCTAACTCTTGCAATATTGAGGGAGGTTGGGGATCTAAAAACAAAACAAAACTTTTTAGGAGTTGCTTATGGTACAGTTGAAGTCAGCAAAGAGTTCAGTAGCCAACCTCTGCCTGAGCCCAGAAGTTGTCTTTGTTGGTCTTCCTGATTTCGGACATAGCGTTGGTCTTCTGGTACACTGAGCCCTACATGAAGAAAAGACCATTTATTAATGCACAAAAACAGACCAAAAATCCAAATACCAGTTTGTTAGCATTCTTTAACTAAAGCCAACACATCTTGTGCCTTTTGGGGCTTTACATCGTTATTTCTGACGCACTGAGTGAAACCGTGCCGTGCTGATTTGCCTTCCCGTTACCAGTTTAACTGCACTGAATTGAGCCATGCTGTGCCCCGGATGGACCAGCTCCCAGTTATTTTGTGGTTTCTAACTGATTCTCTGTGGTTTGAAGTTTAGTTTCATCATGTTCGCTTTCAGACGTTTCAGGATTCCTGATAAGTGACAGCTGGTGAAAACCCAACATTTCCCGATTTTGCTGCTTCATAATAACAAAGCTCTCAAATAACTAAATCAGGGAGGGCTTTTATTGTGAAAATTTAGGAGAAATAAACACATTAATCACTGAATTCATGGATCTTTGAAAGTTCTGCGGGGAGAAAGAGTATTTAGAGCAACCGTTTCTCAAGACAAGAGCTTAAAGACACACCTTCAAGCAGGTAGCCATGTTGTTGTTGAAATGCAAATCCCTGCTGCGCTGGCATGATGTGCCAAGTCAAACTGAGCCAAGCTGAGTCAGCAGATGTGTACGGAAAACTTCCAGTTCTTACTACTTGTTATTCAGTCATTCATCATTAAATGGATGAAAATGATAGCTCCTCTCTAACTGATGAAATATACTGTATATTCCATTAAAGGATGAAGCCATGATGCGTCTAACTTTTACAGTGCATGCTATTTTGATTTGTTTTATGATCAGATACGAATGAATGGTTGCTTTCTCTCATAAAGAAAGCATGATTATAGACAAACAAAAATTAACTAAATTCAGTGGTGCATGGTTGTTCTTGGAGGTCGCCATTTTTCCAATTCTGCTTTGGAGAGTTGGTTTAAATGTTGTCAGAGCGAGAAATGTCTGTGTGCGAAAGGAAGGTCATAACAAAGACACTTTAAATGTATCCACATTTGGAGATTAAGAAGCCTACTTGCGCTCTGCTTATCTTTCTAGCATGAAGCACAAACAAACAGGAGGGCATGAGCAGGAACTTGGTGCGCAACATACCACAGGACCCTGAGGACCGCTGTCCTGGAAGCGGCTGGAAGATTCTTTGTGGAAGCTGTAGTTCGCTCCTGAGGCTTTGGCCACCTTTTGCATGATCGCCTCGGGTTCCACGTCGTCCTCTGCCCTGGCGTTTATCGTGACGTGGGCTCCCTGAAACAGCACGAAAGTTCATTTTAATGCTTACACAAATAGAGCGGCACTGGCACTTATATTGGTCTGTGCATGCACCACCCAGCAGTTGGTTCGCACGTGTGTTTTTTTTAGCATGATGAAAGGCGAAGCTTTGCCTGCAGCATGCTTTTAAGTATTGTAAGTGCTCCTAAAAGCCATCAATAGCAAACAAATTAACTCCTCTGAAAGCACACAGAGTGTGTAGTAGAAATCCAAATGCATATTTAAACTGGACCAAAATACGAGTTAAGTGTTACCTTAAGAAAATTGGCCATGGAGCTGACATGATTTGCACATATTCCTTTCCTGGCGTCCTTCACTCCCTCGCCAGTCTGCAACACAAAGGATTATTCAACAGTTCAAGGATGGCCACCACAAAGAGGACAAGCCAACGCACAATAGTTAAATGTAGCACAAACCCAGTTGATGAGGACATATTTGGGCAGACCAGAATTGGGATCCTGGACCCTGCAGAAAGCATACATCACTTTTCCACTGTTCAGTTCCTCAACCAACTCCTCCAGTCCTCCATCTGAAACATAAACATTGTGGAAAAGTCGAATTACTGTGGTCGGTTGTGTAACGGCTGACATTTTTTTCCTCTACAAATGATGGGGTGAGAAAGCAGAGGCACGCAATCCTTTTGTGCCGATGTTCCAGTGCTGCAGCTGTATGCTGCTGACAATGAAATTCCTGCACACATTTGATAATATCGTGTTGCCATCATGAAAGAAAAAAAAAACAACAACTAGCATCTACTCACCCCCTTTTTCTGCCAGACGGATGTCATTACTGTTTCCCTCATAGGTGAACAAGGCCCTGTGGAAAACAACAGATTAAGGATATTAAAATACCAGCAATACAGATCACACTGACAGACAGAAAGGAGTTTGTTCCAGAAGTTGATGTGCACCACTGCACACTAAACATAACAATGGATGTTTTGTGAACCCATTTTAAGCTTCTTCACCCTCCAACAGGATAGATTTCACCCAGAGGAAGTAGGCGAGTGTAGATATATGTAGAGAGTATCGCTGCAGACACAATCCCATTTTAAATCAATCATGTCAGGAGCTTTTACAGGCAGACCAACTTTTCCTAAGTATTACACACCCAATAAAAATAAGTGAAGAGCAAACTGAATCCCTAGTTAATGACTGACTTTTTCCTGCAGGAAAGGCCCATTTCACCATCTTTTCTCTGCCATTTCAGTAGCATGAAGGCATTTGAAAAAGTCTTGGCTTCTGTGCTCTTTTTGTTAAAATACAGTCTGTCTCCTTGATGTGTGGTTAAGTTTGACAGAGGCTATTATATCGGGTTGAGAGTACTTTTTTAGACATTGAATATAAAGTACAAGAGTGTCTTTTTTTCGTCTCATGTTAAGGTTGGTTGTTGGGGAAAGTATATATAATAATTTATATATACACACATCTTGTAGCCTTTATTGTTATATTAGTGTGCTCAGTAGTCATTGCTGAGAATAAGGAGATGAGGGAGGGATAAAGCTATAAATAAACATCGAGCTGAGACCATTAGTCTATCGCCAGAGAGTTAATCTGCGCCTATTCTTATGCTTGATTAATCATTTCAGTCAGTTTTTCAATTCTGCCAGTTCCAGCTTCTCAATCAAACCGATTTAATCCTTTTCTTTGATGGATATAATAGTAAACTGATGAAACAAGACATTTAAAAATGTCACCCCGGGCTCGGTGAAACCATGGTGGGCATCTGAAATTATTTTTCAGATGTTTTACAGTCAAGGTAATTGTTAAATTAATAGAGAATCTGCAGGTTAATCAATGAATTGCAGCCCTAATTTAATGGTGCACAGAGATTTAATTAAGATTGCAGATACTATCTGCACCTTTAGGTCGCATTCAATAGAAAACCATTGATGCTAAATGACTGAGACACAGAACAATCGTAACTTGCTGTGCACCAATAAAGAAATCCTAAGATCTGCTCATATTATTGTCATTCGGCCATGACATAATGGTCACTTTGCACATTACAGTAATGATAACATCTCTACTTGGTATGTCAATTTCAGATCAGTAAGTATTAATGTTCTTTAATTAAAACCCTGTAAAGGTTAGGGTCAGTGGTCTTTGCTTGATGTTTACCCAGGATTCATTGCATGCTTTCAGTGCTAGATAAATGGAACTTGCTCACACTGAAACTAGGCCGTGAACGATCACTTCTTTATTCTACATGAACATCTCAACTTTTTGCTGTCATTTCAGAAAAAAACTTCGATAACAGCAAGTTGTGATATTACGGGGCGGTGGCTGACTTAAATAGCTAAATGTGAGAACAGACATTCACGGAAGAGCTCTTGTGGGACCAGCAGGCGTCCCTGGCCAATTCCTCCCTGGGATTAATTAAATCAGGTCTTCATTAAACACAGAAGCCGTCATCAACAGGTTATTTTAACCTCAAGGCACCACAGACACTTCTGTAACATTAGGCAACGCATAGAGGAAGTTCTTCGATGTGACTTTCACATCTTATCCATACTTAGCTAACTTCTGATATCTTACCAGGAAGTGGGTGAGGTAGCGAGCAACTTGCTCATTCAAATTTTGCCACACAAGCGTGTCAGAATATCGCCAAAAAACACATGCAAAGCTTAAAGATGAAGTGTTTAACTTAGCCTGTTGGTTCGTTGGTGAGTGTATCTAGCTAATTAACAATGTTACTGGCTAACGTTATTCAGTTAGCTCATCTTCAAGCGTTAATACACGTCGAACTGGCGACAAATGGAGGAAAGCTCCCAGATGAACAATGCCGACTTTATCTAACGTTATCTCTGATTTACCGAGTTAAAAGGCTGGTGTGGTACACGAAGTACCATTAGGTCTAAGGTTAAGTTCATGTAGTTAACGTTAGGTTGACGACTGGCTCAGTGCTAGCCAAAACTGCAGCTAACATAACTGCTCCTACACAGGGCTGACCGTGTTTTTAAATGCTGCTCCTTACCAGTTGGTACTTGATTTTTCATCTACCACTTCTTTGAATGCAGCTGTTAATGCAGGGCCATTTTTGCTGAGGTTAACTGCCATCGTTGCGCTGAATACAGCTAGCCAGCTAGCTATCCGGGGATGCGCCCTTCCTACTGGGAGGAGTGGCGATGATGCTGCTGACTTTCAGCCGCACAGGAAGCTAGTCTAGCTACTGGCGTCGTCTCGGCTCCAAGAAGCGCTGCATATTTTCACCGCGACACTCCGAAAAGCGCGGATTTTCTTTGCTTTCTTTTTACTTTTACAAATACAGCTATCACTTGTGATGGTCCTGCTTTAATGATCATTAATCACAGCCAATTTCACACTTTAGCAAAGCGATATCGAAATAAGGATCGCTCTGTGCAGATTGATGTCTGCACCGCAAAACCTCGCATGTGTCGAATCAAACGCACCCTGAAGTACGGCGCTCCGAGGTATAACATTCCCACACTTGTGTAATATTCCCAATATTTAGAGGGTTATTTCTGGTTATGTAGACATGTGCTCGCAAGTACAGTATAAACAATTTTTCTCGAATTATTTAGAGCATTTTTTCTGACCTCAGCTCATCGATTTATTATAATTCTGGCTCAAACTACTTATTGTTAACACACAAAAAATGACTGCAGACAACAGTAAACCAAGATGAGTTTATTCATATGTTATGACACGGTCAATAGTTATCTTGTGTAGGCTATGTGAGGACATGTGGAGGTTCATGGTGGCAGTTCAAGCACACATATTTCAAATTTTAAGATGCATGAAGGCTGGTCCTGCATTCAGAGAAAGCCAGGCTGAAAATTTCAACAAAAATATTGGTGCTGTTCAAGCAGGATTTCATGTCTACTGATGAAGTGAATCGCCCATTTCGGGGATACAGCCCTGATAGCAAATTTACAGTTCATGACAATGTTCTCTCTGTATATATACACAAAATGAGGGTTAAGGCTAAAATTTTAGTCAGAGGTGTTAGGCAAATGAATTGTAACGAAATCCCTGATATCTGGCAAATGGCTGTGAGAAGGTTCTCCAGAGTGCAAAGCATGCCAAGCTGCCTATATAAACTCTACTGAGCACACTGGACATAGGAAGTCAATGTCACATCACTCATGTGATGAATTGAGGCGGCATTCAATCGTACAGTTGGAAGATACTCAGCTTTCAAATAAATAAATAGCCAGATGAACAAACAACAATGCACACAAAGTTTTAACTAGTACTATAAACACACAAGTCATTTTCAATTGTGGTCTGGCAGCAGAGGGACTTTTCACTGCGTTTTGAATATACGTTTTTAAACCTTTTAGTATATACTGTATTTCAGGACAACTTGTTTTAACAATTTTCTCTACAGCAGCTAACAATGATGCAAATCTATATTTGGTGCCTAAACCGTGGTGTTATTTCTACAATCAAAGCTTCTAAAATTTTCATGCTTTACTATGAACCTTTCTGGGTGAATCCACTCAATAACGTCTCAATAACAAAAATGTATCCCCTGTTATTATATCAAATAATTCCCTTTATATTGGCAGCATCAGCACATTATGAGCCAAGATAAAAAAATTAAACAAAATTATAGCATTTTCTAACTACTTTATCCAACGGTCACAATGGATTATATTAAAACTAATAGTACATTATGACACATCACAATCATGATCAATTCTGGTGACATTAATGGAGGAAAAAAAACTGCTTAAACCTAAAGCTTTCAACGGTACAATACAAAAGGTCACAAACGTATCACCCAGACTAACTGTTTTACTGTCAGTGTGGATTATTAATCCCCAAACAAAACATGTGTTTGTAGACCTTATCATGAATATAAGAAATGTTGACAAACTGAACATCACCTGATATTTAAACCAGATTACATTGTCATGGCAATTACTGTATTTATTCACCTCAAGTAACAGGATGCACATGACTTGAATTGACTAGGTTCTGCAAAATGTCAAGAATGTTTAAATTCCCATTTTGAGGATACTAAGTGACACTAGCTGTAACCAAAGGCCATTTCATTTCAAAGAAACAGTAGCATGTTCAACAGCGTCATTTAAAGCTGTTCACATGCAGATGTCTTCTGAAAATAAATTGACAGGTTGATGAGAAGAACTGGAGGGGGATAATGACAAAAAAGAACCTCTCTGTGAAAAAAAAATGACAGTA
Organism: Diplodus sargus; assembly: GCA_903131615.1. Classification (NCBI taxonomy): domain Eukaryota; kingdom Metazoa; phylum Chordata; class Actinopteri; order Spariformes; family Sparidae; genus Diplodus; species Diplodus sargus. The sequence goes on along the minus strand of CAEMYA010000002.1, from coordinate 3,354,485 downwards.
CTTCTGGGACAGCATATTTTTGTGAGATACAGCCTATATGCATACAGGACTTTCAGGAGTGCTTTGATCATTTTGCCTCTTCAGGAAGTGTAATATTTTCTTTTATGTGAACTAAACAGTGAACTTGGATAAGTACCATTTTTTAGAAGCCTGATCATATGAGCCCTGGTCATTTTTCTCACCATGGGTCACTGCATGTAAAGGCTGATGAGTTGGTTAGATACCTGAGTAACTGTACTGAGGAAGTGGCACACAGCTTAGCTTTAGGCCAAAGAGTAGCTATGTTCATAGCTACACAACAAGTAACAAGTCAAACAACAGTAGTATTTTGTGCACTATGGACACCAGCCATGGGTGGTTACTTATACAGGATATTAGGGCAATGACAACATGAGTGAGAAAAATGGAAGTTGACATTCACCCTAGTGAGACCAGGGCCCGCTGGCTCTTAAGAGCAGCTTTCCAGTGTCTTCAAAAACCTCTAAATACTGATGCAATTTGAAGTGACTCTTTGTATCTTTCACATTGTTTCGGGGTAGAGACAGTGTGTGCCAACAGATCAGCTGCTGGTAATGGCACTGCACCATTTTGTGTTGGACAGGGAACATTCTGCCTCAATTGCACATATACCGAAAAGAACAACACAGAAAGGCCACTAAATACATGGAAGTACAGTAATAACAAGAAATCCAGTGGGACACAGACAGTACCTCTGAAAAATGAAGGGACAAACAATCTCCTAAATAAAATTGAACAATTTCTGAGTAGCACAATGATATGAATCATGGACAGTGAAAATGATGCATATGAATAGCAACATTGCTAGTGATAATCACAATAGCAGGAGTAACAGTTTTAAGTCTGAGTGTGGCGGTATGAACTGTGAAGAGTTTCCGGTATTCCATATGGGAGTGCTTTAAGGAGTCCATCAGGTCCTGCTCAGCAGATCCATACAAGTCATGAAGGACAGCACATGGTAGCAGCTCAGCACATGGAAAGCCAGGTGGCACTGTACCTCATTGTATCGCTTCCTCCTCCAAAAGATGGGCTGTTGTCTAGTTTTTTTCCCTCTGTTGCTCATTTGCCTCAAGTTACAAATCAAATGTGTTTCTTTTGTTCTTAAATGTATTTTGATCTCCCTTGCATTCTCACATTGCATACTTCTGTGTCCAATCTCTTGCCAATTTGTTGTACCTGTAAAACACAACATTTAGACAAAGGTTCAGGTTAACTCAAAAATACCAGTGAGCTAACTTGGATGATGTGGTAAGTCATATTATTGCTTTACACTCACCTTTCCCTGTCAGCCTTGTATGTATGTGCGATCTCTGGTACCAGTGGGTCGTCCGGGTTTGGGTCACAAAGAAGAGAGCAGATAGACAATAATACTGTGGAAGAATAATTCAGAAAGGCGATTACAATATACTCAATGTGACAATGACAGGGGGTTAATTGGCCATAGCTTTGAGAAGCAGGGTTGCCAGATGTACAATAATTACAATAATAATGTGTATGGTAATTTTGCCTTCTTTAGGTTGCATGATCAATAATGCCAAAATTGCCATAATGTATGATAATTTTCCATTTTGTGACAATTACATTAGTATTGTTTTGTGGTTACATTTGTGACATTTTGTCACTCATTTCAGTACATGTCCTGCCGTGCAGAAGATAGGTGAACATGGCAGAACAATATTGCCAAAGTCAATCTCAATATGTTTTGTGCCTTTTTACACATATACATACATATACATATATATATATATACATATACATATATAAAAACTTGATGCCATGGACCTGAGTTGACATGGTCTTTCAAATTCAGTCTTAACACCTGACTTGAGACACAAGGTTGAAGACTGACATCAGCCTGGAGAAAGTTCGATTGCGCAAATGGGGGGAATGTATCAACATCATCTTTTCACATTATACAAACCTGCTCTTCCTGCTTTCAACAGGAAGAAAATCAATGCCAGGAGGAAAAGGTTAAGGCTAGCAGAATGCAAATGATCTGTACAAAGTACTTGAGAGTAGCGCTGTCACCGTACTGGAATTTGACACAGTAAAAGGACTGTAGTAAAAATAACATATCACACAAGACAAGCAGCCCTGTATAGCAAGGCTGACATAATTTGCTAATAAAGAAAAGAGTGAGAAAGTGCAGCTAGTACATATGTGTCAATACTCATAGTCAAACTAAACTGTCAAAACTAATTCGTATTGAAATAGTTTCAAATATTCAGAATTGATGTGTATTGGAAAATCAATCTGTTATATGATTACACTACTTGAGAGTCAGAGTTCTTCTGATACTGCAATGTGGCAAGAAATTCAATAATCTGACATATACAGTATGTTATCACTAGGGAAGTAAATGGAACAGCACCTTCAAGGATACAAGAGCCATGGACTTCAGTCAGAATATAATCTAGTAGTCCATAAAATATTATAAGGTATGATTTTCTCAAAAAATACCACATACTTTCAACAAAACAGCATTTCATATTCAGCGATCCTAATTAGGATTGCAGACTGCAGCGTTCCAACTGTCTCTGCAGTTAAACTTGTATGTATTTTTCATGGAGATGCTGAATATTTGAGTGATTTGACCAGTGAAACCTAGGTGCAGCTAATAACCAAAAAGGCTTGAATCACATTTGACTGTGACAGAGTCAGGGATCTGGTAATGTCCATCTTAGTTATCATTCACAGCTGTTTTAATAAAAAAAGAAAAAAATCAACTCTAGTATGAATCTTGTATCATCCCTTACCTTTTGATACTGTAAGTGCAGGTGACCACTGTGATCTCAGTATATCCAGACAAATACTTCCATTGCTGTTGATATTAGGGTGGTAAATTTTCGTTGTGAATGCAACCTGTGACAAAAAAGGAAAAGAATGCTGAAATTTTCCAGTGAAGCCAATTAACTTTACAACAGAAAGTAAACGAATGAGAAGTGAGTTGAAGAATGTTTGTCATTAGATGACGCACAAAGCAGACCCTGACTCACTTTGGGTGGTTTGAAGGGGTAATCTGTTGGGAAGTGAATGGTGAGGAAAAACACTCCACTCTGATATGGGCTGTCACTCTGTTGAAGTAATAATAGAAGCAAGATAAGTTTGATGACGGCAAGTTTATTTATTTCAATTTCAGTTTTATTTCAATCACAGTTCAATGAGGTTGAGTTAGTGTTTTACTTACCGGACCCATTATTGTTGCCTGCCAATGAAACACTGGGGAAAAACAATTAAAGATGTGTTAGTATAAACATTTGGATGCAAACTTCTAACACACAATGGCATACTCACTGCTGATGTAATGTAATGATGTGAAAAATGTTCAGGCTGACACTGATGCAACAATATTCTAAGTACTCACAATCATCTCCGACTGGTCCAGCGGAGCATTGAGCAGGTGGGTCCCTCTGCAGGTCAGACAGTTCCTAAAACAAGACAATCGCATTTCTTTAGTAAACAGTTGTCTACCTTAACAATCGATTATCGGTTAACCGTTAATAATATATGAAATATGTTGGTCATTTTTCTTCTAGAAAAACTTATTTCTGATTGTTGGCTTGTTTTTTAACTCGTTACATTGTTAACAGCGATTGATCAGTTAATTATTAATCATTAACATCCTTTGCCTCAACATGAGGGCAATTCACTATATGTCAAAATAGTGACTATGGATGAATAATGTTTATAACTTCCACTTATCCTGAGGGATTTAGAGAAAAGCATGTCTATGGCTGTCTGGCCTTAAGTAAAAAAGGCTAACTTAACCTTTTGAGGGGTTCGACCACAAATTTTTAGCCAGGTTGTAATTACTACTAGGTTTTATTGGCAGCCATGTTTGCTATGCAGTCATGACCCAGCACTGCTGACATGTACATGTTAGTTATGAGACAGATGACATCATAAACATTTCTGTCAGCAGTGTAATTTAGCCCATAGATGTTGACTACGGGGTAAACACGGCTCAAAAGAAAGACACAAATATGTTATGCAGGAAACTAGTATGTAAAATTCTGTTTTTTTACATTAACAATAACTGTAAACTCTAAGGCCAAACGCCAATACATACTAGCACTGACAGGAAAACAACAGTTGGTTAAATAAAAATAAAGCCTGTTATTTAACATCTCTTGAAAGGAAGCGTATCTATTCTGTTATATAAATACACACCGTGGCCTGCTCCAGTGCCCCATTTACCATTCCATATATGGCAACACTGACACTAGGGTTCAATTTTGGCAACCAGCAAAGCAGCTGTCATTCAGCGACTAAACACATCGACAGCCAAACTGTTAGTGACCAAACACACGGATAACGACAACTGACAAGCTACGAAATTAAAAGCCAATCCTGTTCATGTCAAACGGTCAAACCAAAGCAACGTTAGCTTGCTGCTAGCGAAGCGCTGCACTGCGACGGAATGACTTGCTTAGCTTATTAGTTGACGCTAGCCCCCTTTACTGAAGTACCTTACCGATCAAGTGTCAGAAAGAGAGACGAAATGATAACCACAATCACAACAGAGCTGTCAGAATAATGGCGCTCTGTTTGAATGGTTACAGATTGCTAACGTTACTGTAGCAATGCACCAACAGGGCCACCAGTTGTTAGCTCGTCTTTGTCTGAATTATTTTTAAAAAAGGAGCACAAAAAGCCGGAAAGTAAGGCTAAGTCGAGCTACACAAATGGGTACACACTGGTATGTTCTTAACAGTGGATTCCACACCCAGAGAAGTATGTCTGCAAGAAGGTATGGTTAGCACATGAAAGAAAAAACACATACTCACCTTCTGAATTCTCTTCAACGCCATTGCATCAATGGCTATGCTAGGTAGCCTGTCAGCTAACAGTTAGCACTTCACACATACAATTTGGCTTCTTTGGCCACGTACTTCCAAACCTCACTTCACGTTTAGTCAAGAAATTACGTCTAACATATAACAGGCTTGAAGATTTTGGTCTATTGTTCAACCTAGGCGGGAAACTGTTTGTTAAATCTTGTTTAGTTTTTTTCTTCTTTAGCTAGCGCTACAGATCAACCGAGATATTTTGCTCTCTCCTCTCATCGCTGCTCCTCTTCGTGCCTGGCAATCAGGTTGCGGTAATATCGCGAGACTTTTAGTGACATCGTGATTGACAATTTCAACTTCCATAGTTGTAGTCCAGAATACATTTTTATTATAATTAGGCTATTTTTAAAATTATTATCGTTATTATTATTATTATTGACAGTTTTGACATGGTCTACTTAAAAAGATCGAATTCTGACAGCTTTTAAGTATTAATGCATATCATCACAATAATTATCATCAAAAACTGAATATGACCCACTTTTTGATTAAAGCTATAGTTATAGTATATACAACTAGGTCTATAGTTGTGTAGTTTTTGTTCATTTGTTTGTGCAGCTCAAGGAACTAGAACTGACTTTTCGCCATACAATCCTGTGTGGAATAATGACAATTAAATTCATCTTGAATCTTGAAAATTCAATAGTATCATGATGTCATACTCTGAACCAAAATTTCTCACAGCTGCTGCTTAGATTTCGTTGGGTACCTACTTCTATTTTGACTGTAACTACCAATTCTGTCCCTTCAATTAGCTACTTTACATTACATGCTGCTTCCGATCAAAGGTTTTTGTTTATTGTAGTTGTATTGAAGCAGTTAAAACCTCATCTTGATCAATGAAACGTCGTCCTAATCATCAAACTCACAAATGTAGTGACATAGATAGGAAGGCAGTGGTGTAACGCAAGGGTAATAAATGGCTTCAAATATATAGTCTCCAACAGAGTGACTGAGGCCAGGTGTCCACAAGATGTCACTATTTGAAAAGAGCAAAACACACAAGAAAGACAAGTCCAGAACAGATTATGCACAACTTCAACAGGAAAACATTTTTGCAATATTTACATTTGTCATTCATCAAGTTGAATGCTGCATGCCCAGAATCAATTAATTTACTCCAAAGTTTTGTTTACAAATTAATTTGTTCAAGTGCAGACGTGCACGACAATGGAGCAGCAAAGTACAATGAAGCCAAACACGTGTATTATTTACACGAACACAAGAATAAAGAAAAAGACTATAGAATTGTTCATTCAATACCCAATCATTGTAAAGGCATATTCATCTGAGTCAGCTGCATGCTCCGGTTTCTGCGCAGCCTTGTCCCGCAAAGCCTCATGAGCTTCCCTTTATATGTCTTAAACAAGAGTGAAAAAAGAGCTCTCATTATTTTAGTGAGTATGTATGAATGGGACGCAGTGTTCATTCTTCTTAAATGGCTGATTCAGTGTCAGGTTGAGGATCCTATCGTCAATGTGACACTGAGAGGGACCATTTTCCTTTGGAAAGCTGAAGATTCCTTCAGATAATATCTTATTGTTTGCTCATCCCTGTGCTCTCAATGACCTGCCTGTCCTCAGGGCCTGCCTGTAATCAGATTCAGCCAGCAGCAGAGGTAGCAGTTTGGGTCTTTTGCAGCAGGGGCCTTGTGGTCTGAGTTTGTCTACTTGGAGAGGCCATTTATCAGCATGAGGTTTTCAGACACAGTCAAGCCCACACTTTGTTGGCTTGAAGCCTCGGTTCACAAAGCCTCCCACAGTCACCCACTGTAGAGTCCTCTGAAATCTCAAATCGCATTGGTTTTTTCCTGCTACTGTGTACTTTTAAACCTGTAGGGCTTGTTGCTGACACACGAGTGAGCCCTTCAGTTACAGGCTGATGCTACCTTGTAAACTTTTTGAAGCAATAACCAAGTAATGTCTTTGTTTCCATTAGGCGACATATCACTGACCTGTATGGGGAATTTCCCACCTATATCCAGAAGTTCAGTTTTGAGTTACATGACTGGTGCCCTAAGTTCTGAATGATGTATGAGCCAAGGTGTGAATGTGTCAGAACTGGGATGATATGGGTGGGGGTAGGAGCTTAGCTGACCTGTCTCATGAGGACTATAGCCTATAGTCTTGTTATTTGAAACCATGGACTCAGCAGACTCGAGTGATCCATCTCTTTTGGTCACATGAATCATCATAAGTACAAGTTCTATTGTATAACAGAAAGCATTCCACTTATTGTGGCCAATTACGCCAAAGCTGTGTCTGAGCTTAAGTGTTTCCCTATCTGTGGCACTTTTCCCATGGTTGCGACGACAAAGCACATATGCTCACTGTCATTTTCAAAATTAACTTAAATGGATCTCGCTAATGTCTGAATTATCCAATAAAAGCGCAACCAATTAATGCCGAGCACAAGCCGGGCTCACAGTCCCCAGAGGTGTTCTACCTTCGGTCAGTGTATTAGCTTTCTGAGGGCTCTCTTATGGAACAAAGATCCATTGTTCCCACATACTAAGAGATATTTGTTCACTCCTTGTATCAATGGTCTTGATTTGATTATACACTCAGGCAATATGTGCAAGCAGTGCTCATGTTTGCAGTGAAGTCAGCACTCTGCACAATCAAATAATTCTTGAGCTAAGCAACTGGAAAAAAAGGGTCATTATGTATGGAGCAATCAGCGTTTCATGGCTCATTTCCTTAGCTGTGATTTGATTTAGCTTGTCAGTGTTGAGGTGGCCTTTGACCTAAA
>CAEMYA010000002.1:3329711-3346854 GCA_903131615.1 Diplodus sargus | reverse complement strand
AAAGAAAAGGATCATCCCTGAAACCCTCCTTTGCTTTCTTGTATCGGTATTTGTGAGCTGCACAACTTGGATCAATAACTAAAAGTCCATTATAGGATCCTTCTGTAGCTTCTTCTCCTGTTTTAGGTATTAAAACAAGCTGGTGACTGCATGTTGTTTTTGGCTTACACGGCTTGAATGATGCAGTCGTATAAACATTTACGGCTTCAAGGATGTGCTTATTAAAAGACATTATATGCCGTAGCTGTGGCTGTAGGGAACTCTGCAGGTTTTTATTTTTGGCTTAATTGCCAAGCCGCTTACGGGATGCCTCATTTACAAGCAGGGGTCCTACGGTACAAAAATCATACTGCAACATTTTAGTGTTTTCAGAGAGCAGACGTGTTTAAGGTCAGAGGCTGGGAGATTTTAAACAAGAATCAAAAACACCAATCATATGTTTTGCATGTACCATCTCTATTGAGAAAGTACATTTAGCTTTCTTAGAAATGTGTCCCCAGACTAACTTTTTACACTGGTTGCACTGGTGCGCATAACTATTTCATTTTGGTGCCCCAGGAAACAATTCAGGGTGTGACCAAAAAAATAAATAATTTCAATTTCAAACAACTCATGTAAATGGTTATAAACAGAATAAGGAGAATATACCTGTTTTTCCTCTGCAGATGTTAAAAGTGCTTTCTGAATATCACGCGCACTGATGCAACCAATAAAAATGTTTATCTGCACGTGACAAATGTTTGAGCGCATGTGCGACCAAAATAGTCGCGCCCTGGAGCCCCGTGAGGTGAAGTAAATGTGGATGATTTCCCTCTACAATGCACTAAAAGAAAAGAAACAACTCTCATACAATGTGAAAGCGCAGGTAAAAGCCAGAGCCCCAAACTGCACTGATGTAAAGTTCTTCTCCAAACACACTTTGCATTCCACATTTGGACCAAACTAACATCACCAAACGCTGTTATTATTACAACAGCAAGCATGAGTTATGGATTCATCATCTCTAAAATGATTTACGTTTTTTTTTTTTTTGTGCGTGTGTTTTTTTTTCCAACTCTTCTCTGATTATCAGGATTTAATGTCTCTCCAGAGAGAGCGAGGAGAATGAGCTCAGATCCCGTCCCCTGTGTCTGTCACCTCTGATCCACCCTTATCAGATGTGCATCATGTGGAGCACAGGCACAAACCACCCATATAGTCATAAAGAACCAGTAATCCTTTGGGGTTAAGCACTTAAAGAGCAATCCCCAGAGCCCCCTGTGTCTCCGTGTTGCAGCACAGTTCTGGCACGGTGATTGACAGCTCTGGAAACTGTTTTAGTGCGCTGCTCTTGCAATGAGTAGTCTCCCGAGCCGAGGTAATAACTAGTCTGGAGTGTTGACTAATACATCTAGCGGTGACTCGTCGTAATCAAATACGTTCCAGCTGTTTGAGTTCTGATGACAATTTCAGGTTTTCCGAGTTTGCTGAGCTTCCTTGAGAGACAAAGGAGGGATTTCCTCTGAAACAGACAGGCAGTGGCAGCACCAACAAACGACGTGGTACTGTTATCAAATAGAAAGTCTGACTAAATATAAACTTATCCTCTGCCAGTGCAGACATGATGGAGAGCCTAACAGCTGAGGCCATTTGTACGCGTTTTCTACAGGCTGTGGCAGGCAGTCCATTCGTGTGAAACAAATAAAAGAAGTAAAAAAAAATAAAAAATCCTTTTAGTCACAGCATATGGTCATATTTTGTGACGGATGTAAAAAAGGAAATATCCTCTTTGCACTTTTGTTGCAGCGAAGCACACACACTCACACTCACACACACACACGCCTCAGATTTGAACCTTAATGTTGCCAGTCCGGTTCAGAGGTATTAAAGCTGCCACCTGTCGTTTGACAGGACTTTACTGTGCAGAGGTGTGTAGTTAGTGTCTGTGATTGTGTGTGAAAGCAAGTGACGGGGACTCGGAGGGGGCTGTCCATCCTGCTGCACAATAAACAGTTTGTTTCCCAGGAGCACCCCTCATGTTCCTGTTGTTGGCTCCATCGCTGCTCACTGGGAAACGTCCTGGCCTCTATTGTCCGAGAGGTCGGGGGTCACAGGATGCTCCTAAAGGCCCAAAAGGGGAGGTAAGAGGTTGGATAGTGAGGCATGATAAAGAGCTAACGCCCCCCTTCTCCTCCTCCACGAATGCACCCCTTAAAAAACAAAAACATTAAAATTGCTTCTTTTTCGCCCGCTCTTGGCACGCCGTCTTTCCCTGGAGATCCCAGTCACTATCGAGAGTTTCAGGAAATGAAGTCAGGACAATGCTCCGACTGACTGTTTCATATTGAACATCCTGATCGCCTCTGTGGAGCTCTGTTCCTTGCGTGCGTTCTTTGCATATCTTTAATGGAGGACCACAAGCTTTCCCGTACACACACACACAAAAAAAATGGGACATTCAATCCATGCAGCTAACAGGCAGTAAGGCGTATCGTTAAAGAAAGAAAGAGCGAAGAAAGGAGGGGTTGTACCGGACCAGTCTCACCACACAAATGTTATATTTCAACCACAGACACTGAGACTGAGACTATGGAGCAGATACGTGCTTCTGATTGCAGTGACCTTTTAAACAGCAGCGCGAATAAACACTCATATAAATGCTGTTTTTGCTGCCCGATTAAATATGTCGCCTCATGACAGCAGATGTTTATAATATTCAGACAGAGGCGCCGCGATGCCAAAATGGAAACTTCTAGCACCTTTCTTAAAACTGCATTCAAACTCAATTACAGCTTTGGTGTGCAATAATGTCCTGTGAGGTTAATATTTAAGGCTTTTGTGCAATAGTCTTGGTTTTTTTTTTTGGTTTTGTTTTGTTTTTTTATTGCACTTGAACCGAAGAGCTTTAGGGCCTGCAGTCTGTCCTGTGCCTCAGTGTACCAGAGGAATGGAATGAGTAGACATGCTATTCTCTAGACATTCACAGGGACACATTTATCTTTTTTATGGGGCTAAGCTAACTGGAGCTTTGAACAATATTCCAGATGCTTGTTGCACTGGATTTTTATCTGCCTGTTACTGATGGAATCACCGTCCGCAGCACCTCGACGGCAACAAAAATGCCCTGATCCTTTATGTTTATTCGTCCCTAAACTAATATTATTGTCAATCTATGTGTTGCATCACATTCGATGAAGCAAGAGTGCAAACAGATGATCTGTTTGTATCTTTCAGAGGTAAAACATTTAACTGAATTATTTAGTCGCATATTTGGTAGATGGTGAAGCAGCGGACGAAGAAGTATTCACATCTTTCATTTAGTAAAAATACCAACAACAGTTCAGAGATACTCCATTACAAGTTTTATCCGTTGTGGTTGTTAGTGTTAAGATGGAAGCCTCCTCATAAATTTAAGATTTCCAAACAGGTGCTCTTATTATTAGACCTGATCTGTTTGGAGCTCTCTATAGCTCGAACCAGCAGCGTGAAGGGAAATACTGGAGACACCGGAAAAAATCAAATCATGTTCATCTAACCCAGATGTGGAATGATGGCGGTGACCAAACAGTAAAAATAGATGGGCTGCGTACATTGTTTTTGACATTTATACTTGCTGTTTAGAGATCTATGTATCTAATTCTAATAATTATATATATTATTCATCTATGTATTTCAGTGTATGTATAAGCAGTGATGGAATGTAACTAAGTACAGATACTCAAGCTTTACTTTTACTCAAGTATGACTTTTGGGTACTTTTACACTGTGTATAGATGGGTACTTTTTCACGTCTTATTATTTTGCAGTTGTCTTTCCTGTGTGTCATTCAGGGCGGGGGCGGGAAGGAGGGGAAACGTTTAAGGCTGGAGGGGCAAACAAGATCCGTTCTGTCAGTTATCTGATGAATGTCACAAAAACATGTGGGAAAACAAATAGTCAAATATTATAAATGTATGTGTGTAGAGACTTATGATTTGCTGTCACATTCAACCTAACTTCAAAAGATCCTACAAAAAGTGTTATCTTTCATTCGAAGTCTTACCAAAAGAAGCTATAATTAATATCTTTACAATATGAATGCATCAAATGACCATGCCGCGGTATGAAAATGTGAAAAGGACAGCTTATAGTGCTAAACCTCTCGAGTTATCACTGGAATCTGCATTCCCCCTGCGACTTCATGGAGCTAGACTTTTAGTAGCTGTCCAGTTAGCAACTATCAGTTGAACAAAATTTGGGCATTTAGCAGCTTAAGAGTCTGATATTTGGCTCGGGAGGAAATAGAGACTAAAAACAGAGCAAAATAAAGTACAAGTGAATAAGTGAATATTGGATTTACATTCATCAGGTGGCCAGAAGTTATGTTTGTTTACAAGTTCTTCATTTAAGCTCAAAAATAATCTTTCTGAATCTTTACACATTATATTATAATTGAATTACAGTGGAAGTTGAACTTACTGTTTTGCATATCTATGTTATGTTGCGTTGAGTAGTTTAATCTGTAACAATGTGCCAGCACTATGTGGAAGCTTTTTTGTATTATACATGTTGACCTGAAAAATGTAACTACAACAGTCACATACATGTTCTGTACTGGAGTGAAGCACAGTGTTTGCCTGTGAAAGGTATAGGAGGAAGTATAAAATATCAAAATAACATGTGCAGTACTGCACGAGTAATCTTACTTGTTGCATTCCACCGCTGAGTAATTGTGGTATTTCATTGTTCGTTTTCGTACGTATGAGGACTCGCAGCGTCTGATGTAAGATGAGAAGTTAATAAAGGTAACGTGAGAGACAATAGGCGCAGCACATGGCCATCTTCACTTTTCAACCACAGGCAGTTATGAATATAATGCTCATAGTTTGAGTTACATGTCATGAATCTTCCTGGAGGCCTGACCCTCACCTCGTCCTGCCCTGTCATATCAGGTTAGGAGTTTTACTGGAGCGGGGACGTGACAGCTGGAAATGGTTTGAGGCTCTCTGGATAGTTTGTTTTCAGACCACGCTGCAGGGAATGGACGAGAGACACGTGTAGCTTCGCCTTTGGCTGTTGTGTCTCATGGTGATAAAACTGTAACTGTGAATGATATCACTGTAAAAATCTGCACTGCAGCATATTTAGTCCGCTCTCAGTGCTCCCCCTCGAAGTGTGACAGGCTGATCGGGGCTGTCCAGGTATCCCAGTAATGTGTCACTATCTGAGTTAATTAGACTCCTGTGTGCTCTGAGCACTTTGACCTGTTGGGGATTCATTTCCTGGCCTGTAGTGTTTCTAAGTCTGCAAGTAGGGTTCTGGCATAATTTGCGTTCTCACTTCCCAATCCTTCTCAGATGGTGGGGTGCTGTTCCTTTCTTTATGACCAAATAAATCTGACTGGTGCCAAAGAAAAAAAATAAAAATGGGATTAAAATTCCCCTTTCGCTGTCTTGAGGAGCCCAGCTGCACTGCACTGTTTGTTTTCCACGGCACGGTGCAGCTGCAGAGTCGAGCATTATGAGAGGTGGGCCAGAGCAAAACAGAAATGACTTATTTTTATTGGCATGTGCCTTCCTATTCAGCGAGTGATAATTGTATTGTGGAATTAGAAAGTCTGGTTAAGATAATTTTAATGTGGTTAAACTTGCTCTCGGTGCACATGTAATATCTTCAAGGTGGTTTTCTTCTCTCGCAGGACTTTTACAGTAGCTCGGTTCTTTTTTCTTTCTTCTCACAACCAAACGCTCCTTTCTCACAACACTCTATTTCAGGAGGCACACTGTACTCGCGCTTACTGTATGATGTCGAGGCGCAGGGCTAACACAAATAGTCACTGTCGCCAGAACACAAAGGCGGCTTAAAGATGATGTAAAAGTCTGCAGACGAGCGTGTACAGTAGCTCGAAAAAAAAAAAGAAGAGAGAAAAAAAAAGAGGCTGCTATTATTTCACACACACAAAGCTATTTTGATGAACGCACACAAGCAGCCAGCCATTCACACAAGAAGGTCGACGAGAGCGAGGCAGACAGCAGTGGAGGGCTGATGCACCGCGAGATAACGCAGGAAGAAATGTGGTGCAGCAGGTAAGACGTGTCTGTGAGCAATATTATCTGGGCTGTGGCACCGTTCATGTGATTCTCTGTAAATAATGTCTGATGGTAAATGAGCGTGACCAGGTTTATGTGAGCTCACTCCCTTGACTGAATGTGATCACTCGATACCTCCCCCTCACCTCGGCACAAAGTTCACCAGAGAATCGAGGGAGCTGGGTTTTGTGCCGTGCTTAATTATCGGATCCATCTCGTGCCATTTCTCGACAGACGGGCCTCCACAATCACGTCCATTCTCAGTGAGTGCAGACGCAGCTTCCCTGCTGAGATTACTCTGCTGGGCACATCGGCTCACAACAAAACACGGCACCTATTTTACAGCAACAGGATCTAAAGTACCGGGAAAATAGACGTTCACTTTCAAGAGAGGCTACTCCCTCGCAGCTTAGACAAAAGAATACTATTTTCCCCCATAGCACAGCCTGTACAAATGGTTGAAAATAAATAAAATGTATCACATAATATAAAGGGGACCTATTACCAACAGAAGCTCCTCTTTCCAACAGAGGAACACTGCTCCAGAAACACCTCGTCAGTAGTCCCGCCTTTTAATTCTGTGACTTCGTGACATCACGAAGGTCCCTCTGCCATACGCTCAACATGGCTGCTGCAGCAACGCCCCTCGTCAGCTCTAGAATGTTTGACGAAAAATGCAGCTGCAGCGACGGAGCGTTTCAGACAGCAGCACCAGACAGTATGAGAAAACTGTTTTTTGGAGCGTTAGAGCATGTCAACCTATATGAGTAGCAGCCCAAAAATAAAATGATGAACCTGAAAATAAGCACAATAATATATGGATGATGGATAATGGCTAATAATCCTTTAAAAGCAAATTCTTGTCGGACATGGTACATCTCCATCTCAATCTCTTAATTACTCGTTGCGTCGAAAGAATCCATCCAAAGTGTAAAAACTAAAAGAAATGCAACACATACGCATGTTTGCCTAAACAGCAACTCCCCCTCCTGTGATTGTGCCAGCTGTAGACATTCGAGTATGAGGCATCCACCAGCAGAGGGTTGTGCATTAATTCTACGGAAGAAAGATTTACAGACCGACACATAAAGATGATGGTTTCCAGACCCCGTGCCTTACTCTGAATGTGCACTGGACATGGTCGTCCTGCAGCTGAGAGAGAATCCACCAAAAAGACTAATAATAAGCAATGCATGTGAAAAACAAAAGTCCTCATGGACTTGGAATAACTTTATCATCTCCTGTGGATACACACAGACAAAAGCCAGCAAGGACGCTAAAAATATGCAGAAGACTTGTGGTGCAGTTTCCCAAGGCCAGAGAAAGGAAATAGACTGACAGTTTCTCCCTGACCTCTTTACTACCCCCCTGTAACCTCCTAACAACCCCCACGGGGGATCCTGTCTCTATGTGTAAAACAGACAGTCAAAAAGCATCCTGGAAACTTTAGAGCCACGAAAACAAGGGGACATGAGGAAGTCCAATAAGCTTGTATGTAGAGGGCTCAGTCGGGAGATAATCTCGAGGACACACAGACCAGGCGCCAAGCCTATAGAGCCTAAAAGCTCCGTGGCGCAGCAGAGCAGCGTGGTCATTGTTGTCTTTGGAAAGTAAGCAGCTTCACTGAGGCCAGTGGTGTGAAAGCCACCTCTCTTCTTGAGTGTCTGCTCCAGACCCTGTTGTTGACATACAGGGCAGGTGCAGCTGCACTCTACAACTGCGTCAAGTAGAACCCCCTCAACACACACACAAACACACACACACACACACACACACACACACACACACATACACATAAAGCTTGGATGTCACAAGACAGGGTTATATGGACAAAGACAAATCTACCATTTTCTTTAATATCTCTGCAACAATCAGCCAGGCACTGCTGAGTTAACACAGGGCCCACAGAGATGAAAACAATGGCTGGATTCTTCTGGCTTGAAGATGGCTATGGGAAATGGCAGGGATGCCAGGGCTGATAAGTGACCGAGAGGCTCAAGTTACTTCCAGCTGTCTGCAGCCATGCATGCCTCCGCGGAATGTATGGTTCACGCATAATGCAAACCATTTCATTTGCGTAATGCTCGTAAAAATCTGGCGGACATATTAAATAAAGTCAACAGCCTCTCACTTGGGCAGGGTTTTCATCACAGGAAAGAATCTCCAATCCTCGGAGGAGCGGCGCGGTGCGTCCTCAGCTGAGAAAACACAGACAGTTGAAGACTCTGACCTTGTGAGCTATAATGTTAACTGGATCAATAAAGCCAGGCGATAGCAGAAAGCCTGGGTGCAGCATCTGGATAAAGTCTGACTCAGGTTTTGTGGACAATTATGGCAGTCACAGCCATGCATAGTTAATAGTGTCCATGAGGACCTGTTGGCATTGTTCGCACGGCTTGTTTTTTTTTTTTCCCCCTAAGCCGTAAAAAGACAAGATTTCCATATAGACACAGCAAAAAAATAAAGAGTATATTTGTCTTGTTGTAATTAAAATTACAGGAAATTAAAGTTGATATAAATTCAAGCCTGTAAAAAGTTAATAGTGTTTAATACAGGCTGTATTTTTGTGCTGTAAACCGAGTTACACTGAAAATACTAGCGCCACACTGCATTAGCATCACCTCAATACCAGTGAGGGCCTCTTCCTGTCCATTTGGAAAATATAAGTACTTTTTCAAGCTGCTGCACACTCCAAAAAGAGAGTGCTTTTGGCAGGCTTTGAAGTTCTCAGAAATAATGCTCCTTAAAAGCATCCTCTGCAATACAGAAAAACATGAACATGTATTTCAGTAAAGAGGCGAGCACTTCTTAGCAGCCATGTAAATCCACTCTGGAGGACATGGACATGTTTGATGTCTTTCAAGTCTTTTAATGTTATACTCTTTGGACAGGCGGCATTGATAAGCGCGTTGGTACGGAATATCAGTTAGTTCATTCATTCACACGTTCATTCATTATCTTTATTACAGTCTGTCTGAGGCACTGGACAGAAATGTGTTGAATAATGTCTTAACTCTAACTGATTTTTTCTGCACGAGACAAGCAGGAGGCTTTGGGAAAAACAATACTCCAAATGCAACAGAACACCAGAGAGATGGAGAAAGGCAGGAATAAAAACATTTCTCTCATTTCTTCTCCTCTCTCCTCTTTTCTTTTCACGTCTCTGCACAGTTTAGTGTTTCAGTTACACCCTGCAGGCTGTAAAAACTGTCATCTAATCATATCCTCGCAGTCTTAAATGCCATATACGCCCATACCAGCCTGGAAAGGGGACCTTTTCTGTGGATTAAAACGGATATGAGGTTATTTTTGTGAGATCCATGATTGCATGAGGCACTCCCATCCAGACTTAGCGTGATGACTGAGGAGGTGAGCTAATATGGCACAGCGGTGATGCAAACCAGTTGTGTAAGTTCATCTGCAAGGGATCCTGCCCTTTGGTTGAAAAGACTAATGTTTGGTCTGTTTAATCTGCTGATCCCACTGTAATGTCTGAAAGAAAGTTGGTACACACTTGATGTTTGTATAATGGGGTCATATGAGGGAAAAATGCATTCAGGGTGTCTAAAAAAAATATCAAGGATGAATCACTGAAGGATTTGAAAACCTTGAATCAGTCTTTTTTTTAATACATAAACAAGGACAGCTGAAGTGCTGATGGGGCTGAAGCAAAAAACAAGGAGGTATAAAAACCGTCAATGGACTGTCCATGTTATAAAAACTTTCTTTGACGATGAAGCCCAATGTTACTCTACAATGGTTTGGTTGATCTGTCCATTATATGAACTACACCGCAGAATGGAGTCCCTGTTAACAGTGACAAACGGGCAGATATGCATTCTATATACTCCTCTTCATGTATAACATATGCCGAACTTATGAAAATGTCCAAATAGTTAAGAATTGGTCATAAACGTTGTGTCATAAAGTTTGTAAAGTGTCCTCTCACTCGACAACTCACAAACTTGAGCGATTTTACAAGGGAGTCTGGGGAATTCCTCGCCCTCTTCATGTGCTTGCTGTTGTCGTCTGCAGTTGCTGTGGCTGCTTTGACCTACTGACCACATTCACACAACAGCCATATTCATACGGTGGCCATTTTCCTCCGACGTCACGCTCAGGGTGGAAAGTTCAATCCAAGTGCTGATCCAGATTGGTCAGCAAACCAAAAAGGCGGTG
This sequence comes from Diplodus sargus, assembly GCA_903131615.1. Lineage (NCBI taxonomy): Eukaryota > Metazoa > Chordata > Actinopteri > Spariformes > Sparidae > Diplodus > Diplodus sargus. The sequence goes on along the minus strand of CAEMYA010000002.1, from coordinate 3,336,628 downwards.
GATAGTGAGAATCTGGAGGGACATGGTGCCATTTTTCAAGGTAAAACAGCATATTGAGAAATGAGCTTCTCTTAGACATAAGCTAATGTTAGCATTCAACCACTTCCAAGGGAAAATTACCATTGGATAGTGTTCAATACAAAAGAAAGGGGCATAAATTTGTTCTAAATCATGTATTCATATCTTGGAAAGGTTTATTTAAGTCAGGAAGTGAGACACGCTGGATGTAATCAAACAGCAATGTTAGCTAGGAAGTGTCTGAATGCTAACGTTAGCTAGTGAGTTATATGTTGTACGTAACTTTTCAGTTTCTATTCAACTGGTAAGGGATGAAATTATAACAATTTGTTAGATTCCCCATGTTAACATGACCTGCTACCTGCAACACAGCAACATAACATTACCCCAGCATTCAAGCTGAGCACCACCTCAGAGGAAAAAGGGCTGTGAATAGGGTCAATTGTATGTCGGTGTTCGCTGTCTGCTGAAACATTATTTAATTATAACTAATAGATAAACAGTAAGTAACCGTGGCCATTCAAATGAGTACAACAAACTACAAGTTGCACACCATTTAGTATGACGTCATAATATAACCTGCCCTTCAGCACCCCAACTGTGACTGTAAATAAAACATATTTGGCATTATATCTATATAAAGATATGAGGCCACATCGATTATAATCACATTATATCTGTCTTGGCCATTTTCTTGCAGTCCATCACACAAGAGTTCCACAAAACCACACTCTGGACGGCTCGTTGGATCAGTAACAGAAACATGATACATCTTTGTTACGCTTTAAAGACAATAAAGTGAAGCCTAAATCTCCTGAAGTGAGACAGATGGAAGTAGCAGTGTGTGTTTTTTATACAAGGAAAGAAATAACTTAATGTGTAACATTTGCAGAATTTACAAGAAGGCCCAAATAATTAAGAATTTGTCATAGACACAGCTTCACAAAGTGTAAGTTACCCCTAATTCGACAACTTGCACAGAATTGAGCGATTTTATAATAATCTTATAATCTATCTATCTATCTATCTATCTATCCATCTATCCATCCATCCATCTATCTATCTATCTATCCATATTTGTTATGTCAAATTTTTGCGCTCCAACTCCCAAAATTCAAAGTTCTCGAAAATCCAATGGAGACATTCTGGAGGGCTGGTTGGATTAATAAAAGAACATGACTTGGTTACGCTTCAAAGGCGATAAAGTGGAACCTAAATCTCCTGAAGTGAGATGGATGGAAGCCGCAGTAGCACATTGTGTGATCTGACATGTCCTCCGCACACTTTAACTAGTATCATTAGAGAGGCTGACAGGGCGGGATTGGCCTGGCAAGACATGTTGGACACACTGCAGCAGATCAGAGGGAAGACAAGGGAAATGCTTTAACACCTCTGAAACAGTGGGGCGAGGACGTGATGCGCGGATGGGAATTACTGCTGAATTAAGCACCGCTTTGATTGGAAACTGATTGACCGATGGTTGGCAAAACATGAAAGAATGACCTTGAATTCTCCAAAGCGAGTATGGATTGGCACGCAGCATCTCTCCCTCTGCCTCTCCTCCCTCTCCTGCCTTCTCTCTTCCACTCAAACACACACACACACACACACACAAACACACACTCTGAGAGGAGAAACACATACATGGGTATCGACACACATGAGTGCTCCATCTCTGCTTTTTTTTTTCGCACTCTCTTTAGCGGGTGGGTGGGGGGGGAGTGATGAACACACAGTCACGTACGACAAGCCAGAGTTGAGAGAGCAACTTCAAAGTAAGGCAGATGCAGGGACAGCACCCTCTGAATAAATTTTCTGGCCACCAGTCGATCTGCCCCCAGGCTAAGATTGTGGCTGTTCGCATCTCTCCTGACCCCTCATCAGCTCCCAGTTAGAACCGATCCCGCTCTAACAAGGCAGTCGTAGCGAGAAGGGAAGGAGACATAGGTAAATCTAAAAGGAGATTTTGAAAAAAAAAAAAAAATCCTGTTGCAGCTGCGAGGAAATTAATTTTTCTTCAAATGCTCGATTGTCAGCTGCTTTGATGAATAAATCAGTGGGTGGGGGGGCTTCACACAAGCACAAAACACATAAAAGATACCTGAGCTGTATCAGTCAGTAATTACATATGAGGGATTGTTTCCACAAAATATAACAACAATAACTGTGTTTTTCAAGCAAAGCCTAAACAGGCGACCAATTAATTTCCACGCCAGCCGCCATTTTGAAACAATAGACATCCTTTTGTTTGTGAAACCGTGGCTCTCTCGCATTGGAAAACATCTCAGATACGCTGTATTTTTTTTATTTATCACGTTAGTGTTATGTCTCACTGTGCTGTTACAGCTCTCCGTGAACAACAGTCTACTCACTGCATGCCAAGCGGGCTTAATAACACCCTGCTGAAACTTATGGGTGTGTGAGAAGTGTCAGTATTTAAGAGATATTCCTGTTCAGCAACTGCTTATGCACGTCATTATTATTTTTCTGTGTTGATTTGTTTTAATATTTGATTTCTTTATTAATCATTCATGATATGGTGCATGAGCACTGAATATTTGTAATTACACCTGCTGGGACAGGCACAGTCCATTACATCTCTGACATGTGGTTACAAAAAAAAAATAGTATTTTCTTTGTTACGTGCCGGCTTTGTGTACAGGAAAATAAACATCTTAGTTCACAGTCAAACTCAGGGATTGCGACATAAAACTGGATGAGCCAAACAAAATAATCTTGTCTAAGCATCATTTGGAAAACGCGTTGTCTCGCATTCTCTCCATACTGTTGCCTAGAAAAACAATGATGTGTACCCTGAGGGCAAATATCCACCTGTGTGTGTGTGCAGGCAAGTGCAAACACGTGTATTTCTGTGTACAAGAAACCCACTATCCATAACTACCCTGTGTGCAATTCATAGAAGATGCGGTATGCAGCCGTATATATTGCTTTTAACTGAATACAAATACACACACGGACGCGCACGCACACACAAACACCCAGGAGGAGTGAGGATCTAATGAGGCCCGTGGAGACACTGCCGGATTGTCAGTCAACCCTCAGCTTGCTGACACGCGGCCGACAACATCAATGACTTCTTTTCTCAAACAGGGAGAGCCTGTCGAATTGCATCAGAACTAAAGAGCAGTCTGAGGTCCATTGGATGTGGACTGAGTAAGGTGGAGATGAGCTGTGGTGAGGAATTGCTCTAATCTAACAGAACAGCTCACCGTTAGCAGCTGTGGCTACACGGACAACTGAAAACATTCTTGTTCTTAACCGTTTGATGGTTTGCTCAGTAAAGTGATCCGATAAGATGTGTGTTTACATGCCCCGAAGAATTTTTATCAGAATATGCCTTTTTTTTTGCAATGCGTCAACAGGTTCTGCCATAGATTTGAAATACATCTACACAGTGAAACCCTGAGCTGACGCCCATTCATTTCAATGAGACTTGCTCGCCTGGTGGGAACGGCAAAAAAGTCTTTCTAGCTTCCAGGTGATGTAGCCCGCTGAACACGCTCAGCGGAGTTCATTCTGCCTGAAGATTTGACATTGTGATGACATCACAGATTTTTAAATTGCTTTTCTCAGCTCAAGTAAAGTTGCACATATACAAAAACCTCCACGGTGCAAAAATTCGTAACAGAAAGAAGGATAGTTGACCTTGTTTGCAGTTTGCAGAAATGTCGTCAACAGTTTCATAGACGTCTGTGGGGGGAAACACTTTTCGGGGCACTGGGACACTTTTTGCTGCAGTACTGCGAGTGGCCACTGGTCAGAATTGGAAGGTCCAGGTCCATGATACATTTATGGATTCCATCCGCTGTGGAGCATCTAATCTGCCGGTTCCTTTTTTTATTTTGAGAAAATATAATTCATTCGTTCAGTTTTGGTTCCACCTATTTATGCGATTTTTAGGATGGACCCATGGGAACAAGATTTGCCTTCTTGGCTTGTTCACCTGTTGAACAAGTTGTGACCGTCGGGCCGTTCAACAATCTTTACGTTTTTTTAAGACCTCCATCAAAACGTTTCAACCACAGACCTGCTCGGTTTTGCTTCCGCCACGTTTCTGTCCCTCCTGGAAGCATTATCACCTACTGCTGCCCCCGGTGGAGGCAACCGTGTGCAGAAAGAATGCATTTACCAGAGAGACATGATCAGATTAAGCCTTTACATGGTTACACGGTGCTAATATTTTCCTGTTGAGCAGATTATGAAAGTTTTACGCCACGCCACTTAACCTGATCAGGCTGGATTTGATCGGTCTCTTCCGCCTGAGGTGGCTGCACGAGGCCTTTCTTTTGTCCTGCGTTTAAAACACATCTCCAAGTCATCTTTAAGATTTATGTGCAGGAACAAAGAAAAAAAGTTGTAACCACTTCCCTTGTTCTTCCAGGGCTGCTTGCCAAACCGGGCCTCCAATCCTGTTCCTCAAATCAACAATGGGGGCACGTCTTTCAGTCGAGAGAGAGCGAGAGAAAAGTGAGCCGGGCTCGTTCTGTCAGAGGAGGCCCGGACGTTCGGAGGCTTGCTGCCTACCTCTGTCATGCCTATAGTTTTGCCATAATGAGCCATGCTTATCCCAGGTGTTATTGTCTTTTCCCAGTGTATTGTTTCAGGACACACAGACATGCAATTTGCATGGCAGTGTGTAATTATGACTTTCACGCTGGAGCCCGGTCTGTCATTTCCACACACATGGAGGCCGTGTGGTCTCTGGTGCTGGAGGTATCAGCTGGTGGCACCACATGATAGACTACTCCTCAACTTTAATGAAACTCAATTAGGGAAACACATCATTTATACTCGTTTACAGCAGGCCCACACAGGCAACAGTGGCTCGTGGGGAGGGAGCGCTCTCGACGCGACCAAAAATAATAATGATAATAAATTCAGAATCCCAGAAGAATACATTTCGGCAACCGCGTTTCAGCAAGCCACAGATATGCTGCGACTTTGGTTAGGATTAGGATCATGTTTTGTCTTAAAATACCTGTTCAAGGTTATCAACCTGATAACCATCAAATTATTGTGAAAAAAAGCACATTTTAAAAACTAAAATTGCACTAAAACATACTGGGATCACGTTACCGTACATTATTAGAGGAATCAAATCATTGCATTGCACCACGGAGAGGACACACATCTTTCTTTAGTGAAACACAATAAAAGAGTCTTAAATAAGTCACCATAAATCATGAGCAAATAAAGGATTCATAAATCATCTCCCTGTTGTTCTTTAGTTTGGAATCACTAGTATTCACACATATCTGTTTTAACTTGTTTCTGTGGGGCCTTCAGCCATGACGACAGGCTTAGGCAAATCAAAATAAATTAGGAAAACACCATAGGACTGTACATTAGCGGGCTGAACAGCTATTTCAAGTCATTCATGTGAGGATATTAATGATTATCTTGTGTCGCAATTACCCCGATTATGACAATTCACCACGATCAGTCCAAAAATATCATTTGTGTCTCTGCAAATACAGCCGGACGTCGTCTCGAAGTCTCTGTAAAAATGTCCGGCAATGTCACACTTACAAAAGTTTGAAAAAATCTGCAATAAAATCCAGTGGCTCACAAATGTTGTAACGCAGTCTTGAACTGTGGTCAGTGGCTTGGAAGCCTTCTGACCAAAAGTGAGGACATAAACGTGTAATATAACCCTGATATAAAACATGCACAAGTGTGAATGTATCAGTGGCTTGGAGAAACTCGAACTGCCAACATTTTATAGGCTTGAAAAAAAAATGTCGATTTCCCAAAGTTCAAGGTGATGCGTTCAAATGTCTTGTTTTGTCCACAAATTAAAAGACTATGGAAAATATCCACATTAAAGAAGCTGAAATCAGAGAATAATGACTTTTGACGATTGATCTGCGAGTTGGCAACACGTGTAATAATACGTCGCGGCTGTGATACTAATCACAAGAACTGCGTAACGAATCTATTTGTTTGCTGTTTTCCTCCATGCACCGCTCGGTGTGCTGGCCCGGGGTTGAAGAATAGCTGATCTCCATGCTGCTGAATGAAGTGTCGGTTTTCAGCGCTGACTCCTCCCCTACGGACGGGCTGCGCTTTTCTTCCACTTGAACGACCAAGTAGTTTTTCAGGGCGCATTCCCCGGCAGCAATGTGGAGGGAAAGGGCGAGCACGTCCAGCTGAACAATTTTTTTCTCCTCTTTTTATACTTTTGCATCGGCTTTTTATTTGTAATTATTATTATTAAATCCCTCTTTTTTATACGCATCCCGAGTTTTCTAAACTTTGTCAGCGAACCGTCGCCTTCTGTGTGAGGAAAAGAGAGCGAGTTAGAAGTGGAGGAAAAAACTGCAGCCAGACCGTCTCGTGTTTTTTTTTTCCTCCTCCTTCTTCTTTTTTTCTCTCTCTCTCTGACTCCAGCCATTGTTTTTTTTTTTCTTTTTTTTTTCTCACACATGGATTATTAGGAGATGAAATCGGACGTGTTCGCTTGCTCGGACTGGTAGTTTATGTGGTCCCCGGGCTCTGTAGGAGGAGGAGAGACGGTCCCATTCCTCAGCAGCACAACAAGGAGACGCGCACAGGGGCCACAAGTTGTCCACAGGCTGCGAAGGAGGCGAAACTTTGCCAAGTTGCTGCGCATCCGGCCGCCGACGCCAAACATCCACCACCGATATCTGTTGTGACTGTTTGTTTTTCAAAAAAAACAAACTGTGGATTATCTTTTTATTTTTTGTTCAAACTGCGAGGCTCGTCATGGACCACGAGATCCCGATCAGAGGATGAAAAGGGAGTTCTGAAAACATGAACACTTTCTTGTAGTTAGTCGAGCCCGCTACTCCACGTTTGGACTACAGCGATCTGATTAGGAAAGAAGGAAAAAAAAACTCAATTCTTCTCGCGATTGT
>CAEMYA010000002.1:3297735-3309742 GCA_903131615.1 Diplodus sargus | reverse complement strand
TTTTTTTTTTTTTTTTTTGGTGAGGCGAGGAGAAATAAGAAAGAGAGTGAAACGACGGCAAACACTCGCACAATAGCCCCTTTATGAAAACTTCGATACATGTGTGAAAAAGTAGTGATACAGAAAGGAGGAGGGGCTACGCTCGGGTCAAAAGGCCAAACCAATTGAGACAGGAGTTAGCTGTGAGTCCGCGGCTCAGCCCCTTCGCTGCTCTGCACACGGGGCTTCCTTCCAGCTGTCTCTTCCCACCCGCTCGGCGATGGGCGCCCACAGCTGGCCTCTTGTTTTTCCTTGACAAACGGCAATTTCACAGTCCTCCACCAGTCCGTTGTGTTCACATCACTCTCCCTGCTCTCCCCCGTGCCAGAACTCACTGTCTGACTCCAGCGGCGATGTGGGTCCCGTACAGGTGTCTGCTGGAGATCTCTGCGGGCTTGACACCGTTCATACCGCTCTGGCACGCTCCAGGAAAACATTGAGACCCCACTGTTCTGTATCAGTAAACATATAGAGGTGTTATTTGCTGAGTGAAGCCTTGGGTTAGCTTTTTGGCCTGCATTTTTTTTTTTTTTTTAATACTATAATATCCTGTGCGTAACTCTGCTCCCTCTCTCTCCTCTCACCCACAGTACCTGCAGATGAAATGGCCTCTTTTGGACGTCCCTGGATCTGCAGGACTAAAAGACTCCCGCTCTCCAACACCGGGACATTTAGTAAGTAGATACTCGCTCTCAAAACAACAGACGAGATCAAGGCCAAACTCTCACGATGTGGAGGCTTAAATCTCTTGTATTGGAGATCTTGTATTTGAGCAAAGATCACGTTTGGAGTCAGGATCCATCAATATATTATCTCTATATTCATTAATGTTTCAGATAGCATGCTTGCTCAGAGGAGGAGGAGGAGGAGGTGGGGTGGTAAAGTCAGCATTTCCATGGTAAAATTCACACGTCAAATAACAGATCTTTGGTCCTCAGTTGCACAGATTTCCCCTTCCTTATTTTGTGCCGCTAATAAGACGCTTCCTCCGGGCTACATTAACCCAATTATCAGACAAATCATATAAACTTATTGGGGGAATCAGTTTACTGCGAACCATATAAATCATTTAACCAAACTATCACCGTAATGTGGTTATTCGCGATAATGAAGTTATTGTGCGCATGTTAATGCACTGGTTCCCATCCCTCCATGTGCAGCTTCTCCCTCCAGCGCCCGCAGGCCAGCTGCTGAACAATATGTCTGTCTTTACCACAATAACTCTGCCCTCCCTCATAAATCTCCCAAGTTCGAGCCTCCTCACCATTCCTGAACTTTCCCACACAGGTGTGAACTAGTCATCATGGTGTCTCACCCCGATTAGACAATGCGGGGCCTCAGCAGACCTGTTTGGTTCGTGGCTTCTCTGGGGAATGTGTGTCCGGCATTGAAAAACATTAGATAACACGAGTGTGCATCTATCTCGCATCTCACCTGTTTGATTGTATCGGGGCGTTTTCTGGTTCAGGAAGTCATGCTAAGCAGCGCGTGGAGCACAGAAAGCCACCACCACACCACTTTAGTTAAAAGAGCTGTTGTGACTCAGCCCCTTGACCTTACACATCCTGGCTAGACGTTCTTGCTGAGTTTGTGGTTGATTTGCTGGATCCCATAATCGCAGTGATGCTCATAACAAAGTCCTCATTGAGAGCAGTCAATGGGAAATTGTTGTGGAGGGGACGGAGTTTGCTCATGGGAATCCAGGACTGACTTAAGTCTCAATAGGAAGCAATTGAAGATTTTTTATTAGAATAAATGCTGACCCGTCGGTGACCTTTTTGATTTTTCGACGGAACACAGCAGCTACTGTGTGGAGATTTGTTGCAGCAAACATATTTGAATTGGAAGCCTACAAAGTCTCTTTTAATCCCGTTTAACGTTTCTTCGAGGTGAGGAAGATGCTGAATTCAAATGTTAGATTTCCTTTTCTAATCTAACCTGGGGTTTCATCTTCACATTCTCTCTTGTGAACAAAAAAGTCATTTCATTTTTTAATTTGTAATAAAACGGTGTGTGAGTGTTTGTTTGGTGTCTCCTGGCATCCAAATTAGTCACACAAACATACAATCAAAGTGAACAATAGGTTAACAAATGTAACACTGTATTGTAACAATCATTAATAAGTGGTTAATTTATAGATAATTGAAGGGGCACTGTGTTGTTTTGGAGAATTTTGATATTTACAATATTAATGAGGTAATAATTTAGAAATATTTATTTTCCCCATGACTGAATAAACAAGCTGTTCTCAGAGGAAAATAAGGTCCCAGAACACTTCTAAACAAAGCCAAACTGTATGAAATTGTCTTGTTTATTTTGTCATGAAGACAAAGAGAGTTAGTTTTAATAAGTATGTTCAGGCATAAATACATTTTCCGATTAAAATGTCCTCCCAAAACTGTTTACCTTCAAACTTTAGTTAATACACTGTAAACTCCGACAAAGTGACTTTACTGACTGAATAATTTTTACTGTTCAACCTTTTTTGCTTGTGCAACCTTAAAATTGATAGTATTCTCAACTTGATAACTCTGAAGTAATCGGTTTCCTTACTTTTTTAAATCAAAGTCAACTTTGGAAATTTACACTGTAGTTATTCTCTGTTACTGAACAATGAAATATTTTATAAACCATTTATTTATTAAGCAATTCTAAAGCTTCATAAACATCTGTTTTATCATCATGATGGCCAAATAAAGTTTACAGCTGAACTTTATTTACCATTTATAAATTATTACCAGCATCAGTAGCAACTTTACAATGAACAACTGCTTAATGAACTGTTTATCAAGCATTTAACTGTCTATTAATATAGAAATAACTATACGCTTGCCATGTATTAGTGATGGTTATCATAAAGTGTGACCAAAGAAATCTGCGAGAGGCACAAAGGAATGTGTGAACTTCCGTTCAGAAATGTAGATGTGATGAAAATGGCTTTGACAGTCTGACTATGTTTTGTTTCATTCCCTTCTAAGTGCTTGAAAAGTTGTGAATTGAATTGAATTGAACTGAAGTGAAGTGAAAGCACATCGACTCAGTTCGAGTTCCCTGCTTCCTTTGCTTCTCTGTCCTTCAGTAGTTGCTGATACTTTTTATGTGGCTCCGTGTCGGTATCTCTGTTTGGCCTTCATCCTGGTGAACTTCATTCAACCAGAAAATCAACACAGAAAGAAACATTGTCAAAGAATGTGAGGAATCAAACTGTTTTCTTTAACTCACATTACATAAAAGACTCTCAGTTTTTCTAAGTAAGAAGTAGCCTTCACTTTTCGTTTTGTTGAAATAGATGATTTTCTTGGGTTTTCAGTGTATGTATCTCTTCCTTTGTATTTTGAGTATATGGGACTCTTTAAGGGTGAAGTCATGCTATTTATTATGATCATTACACTTTTATTAATGCTGTTGAATTGCCAAAATGCCAAGTACAAACGTCTTAATCGTAACCCTAAATGGGCAGAAGAAGAAACTAAGATAAGCGTTATTGTCTTGGACCTCAAGTAACACTTTCGTTTTAAGTGGTGTTTAAGGTGGGGAAGTTCACTCAAAGTGTAACAGCTTTCAGTATGTGAACCAAAACAGGAAGTCGCCGTGCGTGATCTGGTGACCTGCGATCAGGGGGTCATTTGATGTGTGGTGGGAAGCTCGAGCACCGGGCACGGTGTACCCTGGGCACGGAGGATAGAAAGTGAAACACCCCGCTGTGGCGTTACCCCCCACTCTGGGCCAGGAGCCCACATGCCCTTCTGGTGTGCTGCTGCTGACAGGGAGCCAGGCTGATTATGTGCTCATTACTCCAGCCGAGGAGAGAGAGGGAGAGTGGGAGGGGAGCAGCAGGCTGGCTCCCCAGGCCTGCAGGCTCCCCAGGCCCCAACACTGCACTAATGAGAGCAGGGGGAGCGGATGGGCACACACGGGGGGCCAGGGATTACTGCCCAGGGCCAAGAGCAGCCAGAGAAAGAGACCTGAGGAGAGGAGGCGAGGAGACACCAGCAGGGACTCCTGCAGCGGACCTGTACTCCTGCAGTCATTGTGCGAGCATGTGTCCAACCTGACATCTTTTTGTTTTGTTTTGATGATGGACTTGGAATATCAGTCAAGAGCTCTCTGTAGGTGCATGTGTATCTGATACTATATATACACGGAGACACGCATAATGTTAGCTTACATATGAGAGGTCCTCACAGTCAAACACCTCCGCAGATTATCAAATCATCCGCCGATGAGCCGCCACGCGAACACAATGTTGATATTTAGCTTGTTTTTTTTTTCCATGACTGATATCATCTCACTGTGGAGATCAGTGCAATTACTGTTGCTTGAACTCAAATTGCTGTGACATTTTCGGCTAATTCTGCCGACATGGAACAAGATGAGGATGTAAGATAGAAATCAGAGCATTCGGTGGATTCGAACATCCAGGGGAAGACCGTCCTGTCACTGTGCAGATTGGGTCCATAAGGCCGGTATGCTAATCGGAGGCTGCTCCGGCCTGAGAGCCTCAATTATTCAACAGACAGGTTTGTTTAGCATTCAGTTGGTGTTGCTTTTGGTAGTAATGGCGGCGGTGGTGATGGTGGTGGTAGGGGAGCGGGAGGACTAGGAGGAAGGGAACAAGCTTTTCTATCAACATACCGCACCACACTATGCACACACACACACACACACACACACACACGCAACACACACATACGTCCAGCACCCCCCAAAACCCCCATATAAGCTCCTGTGTTCAGAGGGCTGCCTCCTAATGAATAATACATCAAAGGCGCTGCAGGGCCAGGTGATGCAGTACGGGAAGTTGTCAGCCCATCAGTAGTGGCTGAGCTGGACCAGAGAGGAGAGGAGAGGAGAGGAGAGGAGAGGAGAGGAGGAGAGGAGAGGAAAGGAAAGAAAAGGAAAGGAAAGAAGGTGAAGGTAAAAGAGAGAAAGGGAGTGATGAGGGAAAAGCAGGGATGGCGTTGCTGTCTCAGTCATGTCCGTCTCACACTCATCCTGCACAACGCACTGATTCACAATCATCAACACTCTGCTGATAATGATGTCAAGGCCGGGCACTTCCCCTTCTGAGGTCACCCAGTCACTTGCAGTAATTTGTCCATAAGGCCTATTCTCTGTGTCATTACCGGCTACACTGACTCCTTCTGTTATTCTGGATTAGACGGAGCTGTGACTCTCTAATGAGGTAGAACTGACCAGGGTGTCTGCCCGTCAGTTAGTTCTACTCAGATATGGGCCGATCTTCACTTGACAGGGACGCAAGAATCCCTCTCTTTGTTTCAATATCATATTAGTGTCTCTTGTCATTAAGGCACGGAGGGACCGGGTCCTGTCAGGGTGTCATAAGTCACTTAGTCACCGAATTGTTTAAGTGAATTGAAGTAGCAAAGTCTGGAGCATCATTCCAGAGATGCCTTTTGTCTCCCTGCATGTGTCCGGTGCAATCTTCCCCCCTCGGGGCGATACGACACTTTAAGTGAAGATATTAACAGAAAATATGCTGTTTTTTTTTTTCTTTTCTTCTTCTCTCCGAGCGATACACGCGCTTCGCTTTCGACCCATATTTTCCAACAGACCTTTGAGTGGAAGTCCGGTGAGACGTTCTCATTTTGCATTAGGCAGTGAACAACCGGGATCCATCATGAAATCAAAGGCTTTGGGAGGACTGAACTGAATACTGATCTGAGGTCTGCAGTCCTGCTGGGCCACTGCGGAGACGAGATCCTCTTCAGAAATGGAATAAGGAACCAGTGCTTTGATTCCGTTTAAACTCAGATTTCGGAGTGAAATTACACAAGACGGTGTTTATGAGCGGCGGGTCCATCGGAAAAAATGTTACCGTATATGTGTGTCCGTTCACAAACCTTGATTTCCAGCGATATTCGCCCGTGTTTGTGTCCAGACATGCCGTGTTGATTTTGTTAAACCTCTCTCAATTTCTGTAGCGACCACTGGGGATATGCACTCCGGTAATATGACGCCACTCTGCTCTGTATTATTTTAAGCCAGAATATTACTGCCATTGACCCTTTCAGAGGCGATGACCAGACGTAAAGCACACGTTGGCCGTGATGAATGGCATAGTTTTGGAGCGGTTGATTTTAAAGACATACGACACGGTCAGTCCCCTCTCACGTCCGCTTCCTGTTGGCGTTGACAAACAAGGCTTGGATTTCTCAGCATGCCAGGCATTCTTTTCACCCTGTCTTTCCTGGAGTTTTGAAAGGCCTCTGAGCCTCCCACCCAGAATCACCGAGCATAAAGACACACAAAGCTGCGGGGTTATTCAGTTTGTTCTAAGCTCTCTTCCCCATCGGCTGTTTGCCTAGTAATTCAATTCAGATGTGCAGGATCCAAAAACATGTTTGCTTGAATGAAATCCACCCCTCCACCCACATTGACCAAGGACTGTGCTTTTCTTAGCGCCGTTCCAAGTTGGACAGCCAGAGCGAGGTACTGCCACCTCGGCCTTTTTAGTTTCAAACCCTCTTAAGAGACAGACATCTTTTCTCTGCACCGGCTCAGCAACTTTTTTGCTGTGTTTTTTTTTCTCCTTTAAACCTTCCTGTTACTATGTCCAATCGCTCTCAGACCAGTTCTCTGTGTTTTTACTTCCTAGCCGAGAGGTGTGCAGCACCTCAGACCTGTTTGCGACAAGCACGTCTATGTAAAGAGCGCGATTTCTGACTGTAGATGTAGATACCATCTGGTTCCAGGTCGCTCTTTATCTGTCCTATCACGTAGATGTTGTTTATATTTAAAACACGGCTCATGTTCCTTGTGGTTCCCTTATTACACTTTGCTGGTGAAGCTGCGGGCACAAAGATCTCTTCGCATGAGGCAAGGGAAAGAAATCACTGATCAGTCAGGATTGAGTTTTTTCGGGTAGAAAATGATGCTGATTTTGTTCGATTTTATTAGAAATTTCACAATTTTGAGGGAGACATTTTTTTCCCCCCCAACATAGAAAGTCCTGCGAGTAGGATCAGTGTTGCCGAAAAAATATCGAAACGTGAATATTTGCAGAGGCGGCAAAAGTGCGCACATTCCTTACTCAAGTAGAATCACAGATACTACTAAAAAAACGAAGTAGAATTACTTGTTTGACTACAGCTAACTGACCCTCATGTCGTCTTAATATAAATCGAAAACTATTAAACTTATAGGTATCAGTAGCTTAAATCAGTAGGATCTGTCCGAAAGATAACTTTCCCATGTTGTCAAATTCCAACATGTTGGGTTGGTAAAGCTTCCAGAGCAGCAACAAAGTGAGAAAACAAGAGAATCCAGACAGAGAGCTGCAGGGTCTCTGCTGATACGAGACACTAACACACCTTTTCTCCCCATCCCAGTCTCCCAGGAAAATAAATACTATGTAAAGATACCTGACAAACAGACCGCTGTAGGCCCCCCTCCTCCAGAAGTAAACTTAAACTTAGCACACAAGATATTTATTATTTTGTATTTCTCTCAGTAAAAATCTTAAATTTTATTCCCTCGGTGTTGTGTACATTTTGCCTTCATATCAAATATCGATATTAATCAACGTATTGTATCCAGGTGAGAAAACCCTGAATCCTGACAGCAGCACTATGTAGGATGCGGGTCAGAATAGTTCTACCACCTCCATACTTTCTGTTCTCCTCGCTCTGCTGAACTGAGCGGCAGCCCTGGAGTTGAAACTAGTGCCTTCAAACTTAGAAGTATGTTTGGAGCCCACGATTGGTGTATTCCAGGATATGAATAATTAATGAGGCATCATTTCGAATTCTCACTGAAGTGCTTCCCAAAATGTGCTGGCACCCAGGTCTAGAGGTCTCGAGCAGCCCTCACAATATAGGGAAAATTCGGGCATATTGTACATGAAGTAGAACAACAAAGCACAACTCAAATATACATGACATGTGGGACCTGGGAATTCAACCCCGGCAAGTCAACACCATTTCTGCCACGAAGCGTTATCAAAGCCTTCCCCGCGTTGTGTCAAATCGTGTTCTCTGCGCATTATCATATGCTTTGACCTTATATGCTCCAACTCTGGAGAAAACCAACCCTGAGCAAAGGGGTCTTAATATAGCCATGTTTAACACCAGCAAATATTTTCCTCACTCCATCTGGCATTACCAGAATCAAAGCGTGCTTTAGACTCGCAGAGAAACCAATTTGCTGAAGATTTAAAAGGAGGAAAAAGGTTGGACCTTCCTTTAAATAAGAGTGGCGGGGGGCGGGAGGGGGGCGCGCTACGATTTGGAACAATTCTAAGCAGCGTGAAGCAAGAGAGTGTACAGAAGTCTCAATGCAAACCTTGTTCCCTTAGCAGACCATGTTGGAGAGAGACGAGAGGTTGAGAAGGGGGTGGGGAGGGATATTGAAGAAAGGTTAGCCTGGAGGAACAAGACTCCTTTCTCCCCCCCGACACCCACCCCCACCCACCCCTTGACCCTCCCATGTGACAAGTTGAGCCAACAAGTGCTCTATTCAGCCAGGCAGCCAGGGGGAAATGACTGCGAGGCTGAGCGATGCCTAATGAAAGTAGAGACGCTGGTTATTATTATTGTCTTCTTCGTGCTCGTCACAGGCGTAATGCCGGTCACGGTGCGCATCTGCAGTTTGTCAGTGTGCGTACATTTAAAAAAAAAGGCAGTTTCATCTCTGGGCTTTCTGTTGGTCACCAGTTATCTGGAGTTGTACGGAACTCAAAGTGTTTTTCCAACATCAGCTCCATCTGAAATGTAACCCGCCCCTGGGTGTGTGCTGAGACAGAGCGGGAGATGATGTCTCCACATGTTTATGGGTGCTCAGCTTACCTTCGCCCGATTGTGTTTGTTTGTGGCCTGCTTGGTGTGACTTTTGGACTCGGTGGCACCGTTGTTTTTCTTGTTGGACTGGACAAACAGTTCTCTCCTCAGCTAAATGACCGTAATGGTTTTGGCATGCGTCTGCAAGCCTTTTTAGTGTTCCTTGGTGCCGGTCCAGATTGCATCACAGGGCCTGGTCACACGCACAGGCTGTGATGTTTACCGTGGAGGGCACTCACACATGATGGGCCTGTTTACTCCGTGCATTTGTTTTGAACAATGGCCAACAGAAATCATGTGAATGTATACAGTGTGGGGGGATAGCAACACGCTTGTTCCAGCTGCGAGCGCAGCGGCTTTGATGGACACTTGTTGCATTGTTCACCTCCCGCTTATTCATGATTTGTGTCTCTTCTTCTCTTGCTTTTCCTTCGCCAACAGTCCAATAAAGTCCCCGTGGTGCAGCACGCCCACCACGTCCACCCGCTGACGCCCCTCATCACCTACAGCAACGAACACTTCTCCCCCGGCACGCCGCCGTCACACCTCTCCCCAGAGATCCTCGACCCAAAGACAGGTAAAGTACAAACTGGCGGACACGGATTCACTTAACGGTGGATCTTAATCGGTCAGCGAATGTGAGAGATGTGCTGTGAAAGTTGTACCTTTGTCTTTTGAGGAGCTCAGAGGCTTTAATCAGCTTAAATCCACGTCTGTTCCAATGAATTAAAATAGTTAACACCAGTCCTGGTGGAAAAAAATCGGGGGCAGGCGCTCAAATGTGCAACCAACGAACGCACGCTAATGAGCTTTACAAGGTCATGAAGTCTGAAAAGGAAACAGTGTGTTCAGACACATTTTGGAGAAAATGTGAAAGTGTTTCTCTCTGGAACATACTGAACAAGTTTCTCTGGACATGTGCCTGCTTTACTCCACCTTGAAAACTTTGCTGCTGTGATCTGCGAAGGATGAAACTGCAGACTAAAGACTGCTAGCTCCCAAGATCGATTTTGAGTGGAGTGCGAGAGTATGGCGGAGACGATAGCACATATTCTCAGAGATGTAAATACGTGTTTTTTTGATAACTCCTGTGGCCCACCTGCAGGTATTCCTCGGACACCTCACCCATCAGAGCTCTCTCCATACTACCCCCTGTCTCCCGGGGCTGTTGGGTCCATCGCACACCCCCTGGGCTGGCTCATGCAACAGTAAGTTGGATTTTTAATTTTTTTTAAGCTCTTCGCACAGACGCGTTATCACGCCACAGTTCACGACTCCTCGCAGTGAGTTCAGGTTCAGGAAAGAAAAGGAAAAGAAAAAGTTTACATTTTGGCATTTTTTTATTAAAAATGTTGTTTAGATTTTTAATATCTGTTAAAAATGTGTGCGTGCAGGTGCACCGTTTCAGAAGAATAATGAATGAAAACATTTGACTTCACCAGGAGGAATTTATGAACATTTATGGGTTTTGCTACGGCTCTGGTAATCAATTGCAACGGTGCTGTTCCACAAGCGGGGGATTTGAGTTGATGAGTGGAGGATTAGTGCTGGTGGGTTAGCTGTCAGCTGTGTTTGATCCACCTCACACTGGAGCTTTTTTTTTTTTTCTTTTTTTTTCACTCACTCTGTCTCCCTCTGTCTCTCAGGCAGGGCCAGCCCATGTACTCCATCCCTCCGGGGGGATTCCGTCATCCCTATCCGGCGCTAGCAATGAATGCATCCATGTCCAGGTGAGCGGATCAAGTTCAGCAACACCCCCCGACCCTCCCGAAGGGAGTCACCTAATATCTGCTGCTTCCATGACATTCTGCAACCACCTTTCTCCGCTCCCTTCGCCAGCCTGCCTTTAAAAACTGACCCGTGTGCAGTTTTTGAACCTCCATTGTTTGCATCGTGAAACGGTTTTACAGAAATAGCAGCAATCGTGTTTTGACTATCGTGATTTCCACCTCTGAAAAGAAACAGCATTGTCAGATCACAGACAGGCAGCGGTGTCAGGACTACAAAGGGATGTGAGGTTTGAGTCGACCACAGACAGGTTCAGCTTCTTAAATAGAGCCAACGCGTTATTAGCATTCAGTGCTCCTCTTCTGTCTTTTCTCTCAGAGCTAAACTTCAGTGGTCAGGCCTGTGTTCTGAGCCCCTCTACAACACACACACACACACACACACACACACACACACACACACACACACACACATGGCAGAGATGAAAGGGCTGTGAATCGATTAGGACAAATCAAAGCTCATCTGAACCTACATGTCCCATCAGACTTTACTCTCTCACCTTCTCCCAAAATTGCACAGATTTGTAGCGAGCCTTCCGGTGTTAGCGCGAGAGGAAATATTCAGAGGGGTCTCTGCGATCGATAGCATCTGTAGCTCCGTCCTGAGGTGGGCTGGAAATAATCAGTGCGTACCTCGCTGAAGTTTGCACACCCCTTAATGCGTCATGTTAAGTGCGTGCCAAATATTTGTGGTGGCCCTGAAGCTCAGAACACAAGCAACGTTTCAGAGCACACAAAAGCATTTCACAAAACGCAGCGCCATTTTAGATAACGCAGCGGCACTTCACACTTTGCAACGTTCATGGAAACACAACAATTCAAAGAGCACGACAACTCAAGACACTTCCCAGAATTGTTTCTGTTAGATGTTGTTGTGTTTCGAGCTCCAGGGCCACTGTAAATACGCCGATCAACAGAGTATGAACGAAAAAAAGTTAACCAGTACGCACGAGTCAGAGTCGGAATAAAATCTTACAGACGACTCCTGCTCCGTAAATACGACCGCACCACACGAATGCTAATGGGAGCATTATCTTCATAAAATGTGGAGCTTGACTGCGTGCCATCACTTGGAGCAGCGTGGAGTTATTCATCCGGGACCTGGTGGGATGTTTACAGAGATAGTGGGTATAGGTTTATCACCGAGGGAGCGATATGGCACCTCCTTGTTTATACAGCATGAATTATTAAGTGTTTCCGAGGGGGGAAAATGGAACATAAAGCAAAATGTCAGTTTCTTAATCACAGATGTTTTCATTAGACTTCACGCGTTTGCGCACATTTTTTTTTTTTTAAGCTTTTGACTGCTTGTCAGTATGAACGTTTGTAACCTGGACTCTCCAGTGCTCGTGTTTGCTGGTTAGAAACAGTTGCCAACAGGAA
>CAEMYA010000002.1:3281356-3297729 GCA_903131615.1 Diplodus sargus | reverse complement strand
AAAAAAAAAAAAGGAAAAGCCAAGTTAACAGCGAGTCGAGTGTATCATAAGGTAACGCCGATGACTCACCTCACGCGTGGCTGAGGTGCGCGCTTGTCCCTCGTGACCTGTCAAAAGAGTTGAAATAGAGATATTCTCCAGTCGAACATGAAGCAGAGTGTGCGATGGAGGGATGTAGAACTTAATTTTCCCCCATTGTTCATTACAATGCTCCATTGTGCTGTAACTGGTAATTGAGAGAAAGGTGCTCAGTGTGGACGGCTGTCAGAACACTCTCCGTCGTCTGGAACGTGGTGAGGAAAGTGGTTTCAGGTGTCACGGCCATGCTGTCGCCATGGTAACAACCCACTCCACTTTTCTCCAGCCGCTGCTGAATAAAGGGGCTTTTGAAAAACTCTTTATTTGAACAAAAAGCAAGCATTTCATTGTGTGTATGAATTTAGTCTAGACAGACGCAGTGGGAACGGAGAATTTCGCCCGGAGGCTACGGCAGGGCACGAGTTAGCGCAACTTCTTTTCTAGGCAGGTTAACTGATGTTTCGCTGTTCAACCGGACTGTTAAACGCCGTCCCTCTCTCGCCCCCCTCTCAGCTTGGTGTCGAGCCGCTTCTCCCCTCACATGGTGACTCCGCCGCCGCACAGCCTCCACCAGACCGGCATCCCCCACCCCGCCATCGTCTCCCCGGCCATCAAGCAGGAGCCCAGTGGTGACATGAGTCCCTCGATGCATGCGTAAGAACAATTAAAAAACGCCTTCAGCCTTAACACCAAAGTCTGCTTCTGTCGCTCTGCAATATACCAACAGCACCTCTCCGCTGTATTAAAAGCATCTTTTTAATGTTTCGGATTAGCAGGAAGTCCCCGGTCCCTCCGAAGAAAGAAGAGGACAAGAGGCCTCATATCAAGAAACCTCTGAATGCTTTCATGCTGTATATGAAGGAGATGAGAGCCAAAGTAGTGGCAGAGTGCACTCTGAAGGAGAGCGCTGCCATCAACCAGATCCTTGGAAGACGGGTAAGTGGCACAGGCACACATGGGCATGTCAGTTTATACAGTGTGTGGGTGTGTGTGTGTGTGTGTGTTTGTGTGTGATTTTAGCAGCCCTTTGATATTTGTCTTTCTTTGTCCACAGTGGCATTCCCTGTCAAGAGAGGAACAAGCCAAATACTACGAGCTGGCCAGAAAAGAGAGGCAACTCCACTCCCAGCTCTATCCAGGATGGTCAGCACGAGACAACTATGTGAGTGAAACCATCATCACCCTCAACGTCACCATCATCTGCTCCTATTTTTAACGAGGAGGGGATGTGAGACAAAAGCACCTTTCCAGTCAAATTAATTAGTCACACTTCTCGCATAAACGAAACTCGCCGGAGTGGTTGACTTTCGCTCTGAAAAAAAAAACTTTTCTTGACGTTTCTGTTTTATGTGTGCAGGGAAAGCGGAAAAAGAGGAAGAGAGACAACAAACCTGACTCAAAACCAGAAGGTGAGAGGACTAAATTATTTTATTTTTTATTCACAGTGCAACCTTTACTCTGTTGTTTGTATTTATCTCTTTCCTTCACGGACTCTTTACTAACTCCTCTCCCTGCCTCTGCGCTTCGACAAGCAGCTTACGAGGTTCAGTGCTAATAGTGGCAGGTACGTGTGCCGTTGTGCGACCGATCGCTGTGAAATAAGCGAGCCTTCCACGCCTCAGTGCACACTTTAATGTACTGTGTCATGTTCTTTTTTTACCATCCGCATATGTTTTACATCCTGTTTCAGTCGTAGCCTGTTTCCAAGTTGATTTGAGCATGTCACGTTTCACAGCTCTCACTGCCGCCATCCTCGCCCGTTCACTTCTCGTCACCGGCAGCACTGGGGGACATGAACCAGATTTGAAGCCAGCGGCGGATCCATAATTCAGCTTCTTCTTTTCTCCTCTGCCCTCCCCAGACTTCTCGATAAGGAGCAAGAAGCAGTGCGTGCAGTACCTGCCCTCGGAGAAGATGTGCGACAGCCCCGCGTCGTCCCACGGCAGCATGCTGGACTCGCCAGCCACTCCCTCCGCCGCCTTGGCCTCGCCGGCTGCTCCCGCCGCCACTCACTCGGAGCAGGCCCAGCCGCTGTCGCTCACCACCAAGCCGGAGGGACGCATGCACCACCACTTCTCCCTCGCCGGGAAGGCTTCTGGATCCACGTCCTCCTCCTCCTCTTCCTCCTCTTCCTCCTCCTCCTCCCAACCCATCTCCATCCCAATTGGTACTTCAGGTAGCCAGCCGACCACACCCATCCTCACCCGGCCAATCCCCTTCGCCTCCCTGCACCACTCCATGCTCTCCCCTCCCTCCCCCTTCCATCAGGCAGCCCTTCACTCCCATCATGCCCTGTTCCAGTCGCAGCCCCTCTCCCTGGTTACCAAACAAACCGAATGAATCCGCTGAGGCCGTTCTCCCCCATTTATTGTGCTGTATATTGCTTTTCTTTTAAATAGCTATTAGAACAACTTTTTTTCTAAATAATGAAAAGGAAGAAATGTTATTGGTCAATATTTGACCGTCTCCTTTTCTACATCTCTCAAATGAAAAACAAAATGTATTTTTTGTAAAGTTTACTGCAGAACTGGTTTCTTTTTTTTGTTTTTGTTTGATGCATTTATCCAATGAACCTCTTGTATAAAAGAACCAATGTACATAAAGTTTCTTTATAAAAACAAAAAGGAACAAAAACACGTTTTCTTTTTAGCCAAAACCTGATTAATGTTAGTATTAAGTTGAAGTCATAGTACTGGCCAATAATTGCAGCCCCCTTTTCAATTCACGAGTGTGTGCCCCTTCTTTGACATGTTAAATAAACATTTGAAATTGTTTCTTAAAAGAAATGTCTCTTTTTGTCTGTTCACGCCCGTCTTTTTGTCATTTGCCGAGCGGACCGCTTTTAACAATGTAATGCGGCTTGGATTAATATTCTCATAAGAGTGACCACGGTGCATAACAAGGTGAAAACTGCTTCATGTAGGTGTTGCGAATGTAGATTTAATGAGCAGTATAATTTTATTACAGACGCAGAAGCTGAGTTTTCACACCTGTCACTTCTGCAGTCTTATTTTACACTGAAGTTCAAAACATCTTCATAAAAAAAAAAACGTTGCTGATGGTGGCGAGGATTTTAATGATTAATAAAGCAGAATTAGGGCTAACCACACTGGAAAAATGAGCGCCTGACACAGGGTGACAAAAACTGAAGCCCAGAATAAATACAAATAAAAAAAAATAATAGACATCTGCTCCTTCTCGGCGTGCAGCGTCCCACAACAATGACAGAAAAGCAGGTCAGCCCCGTCCCAGTGCACCGAACCCTGCTCGGGTTCCCCGTTCCTCCTGCACTTTAACTGCATCTTTATTCACCGTTTGGCACGCTGCTTAGGCTTTAATTAACTCAGAGGTAATGGGATGGAGCCCTTGGGACCTCATTAGGCATTTCAATTAGTGAAAAATACACAAGGTAGGTTACAGTTTTTGGTGGCTTTCGAGATGAGGGGTAGTGCCAGGGATGGACCAATTATGAGGGATCGTGGGGGGGGTGCTGGCCTGGAAGAGACCACTACTGAGTTGAGACTTAATCAAGACCTTACCTACAGAGTCTCTGAGCCGATTGGAGCTATTAAGCGTTTGTTTTACCAATCAAGATGTGTTTTCCAGATAATAGACAGAACCATTGGGCACACTGGACCAGCAGGGCCGGCTGAGATAGTATCATTTCGTTTCTAGATGCCACAATAATGATCTTGACTTTGTCAGAAATATCTGGGATTTTGCTGAGATTCGCTGACATCCTCATCATCAATTATCACTTAATGGTCAGACAGAATCAAACACCTTCCTTCCAGTCAGGCTTCTAAAACTGCTCACAGGTGGAGGGACGGTGCCCTCCCTCCCCCCGCAGAGGCACCAAACTGTCGAGCCTCCCCCGCTATGTTTTAAGCAATCGTTAGCCATAATAAGTCTTTTGCTCGTTTGCCGCTCTATCTTACATCATTCTGCAGGCACAAACCGCACGGTCTCTGGTGCCACGGCTGCCTACTCTGAGCCACTCCGCCAATCCGTCAGTGAAATTACAGGTAATGAGTTGTCAAGACAGCCAGCAGATCTGTCTCCTCAAGGCCATACATCCACAGCAATGTTCGATTCTCCCAACACAGAGGCCTCCTTATTAAAGTCAGTCCCCAGGTGAACCACTTCAAATGTCCTGCTCATGATTGCCCTTCTTTTACATACATTTCCCTCCTTGTGCCGGCTTGCTTGGTGCAAAAATCCCATGAGATCTATTACAAAAAAACATGATTATAACAAAAAAATGTAACAGACGAAATTTAGCAAACAAGCAATGAAGAAGTAGATGTAAAAGGGTGCACAAGTTGAAGAAGAGAAAAATATTAATTGACTGATTTTCATGCTAAAACAAACAAAATAGGCAACTTCAAAGAATGACATGTTTATATTTGGCGGCCCCTACCACCTTTCTCGCTTCAAAATATTTTTGGAGACCATATTTTCCTCGTCGTCACTCGTTTTCCTTAAAGAAATTCAAACTCAGAACGTTAATATTTACAATACTAATGAGGTAATGATACAAACTCAGAAATATTTTTTTGCTTCATAACTGAATAAACAAGCTATTCTCAGGGGAAAATAAGGTCCCTGTTTGAAGCTAGAGAGGTGGCAGGGTCCGCCAAATATAAACAAAGTAAAACGGTATGATATTGTGTCGTCCTTACAGGTCCATTTGTTTATTTATTTTGTATAGGCATAAAAAAAAAAAAAATCATTCAATGAAGATCTTTCTCTACTGATGTCTACTCAAATGTCTTTTCCAAAAATACATAATGCACCTTTAATCTGTTATGAAAATGCGATATATTTCTGAGTTTGCATAATAATATCACCTGTTAATATCACCTCTTTTAGTTTCCGGATTTCTTCCCCATAACGATAAAGTGCCCCTTTAAACCGCAGTCATTTTGCTCAGTTTTAAGAAAAGTATCTTTTTGCGATGGAATAAACGGCACGCTCTCTTCAAATTCCCATGCTCCACACAAAATGTAACACGCCACTGTTTATCTCTAATAACGTATCTGGTTGCCGCGCCGCTCAACATCTGCCATGTAAGCACGAGGTCAGATTTAATACATGTTAATTTTTCCTCATTAAATTCTTCCAATCTCCTGCCAAGGTTCCCTTTTTGGGCCTTCCTTTGATCTTGAATGTATTCCAGGTTAACCCTTTGATAGTTCACACACGTAATCACATGCCAGCGAGGAGCTGTTGTTTGAGAAGTCAGAAAAATCTCAAAATAATGCAAAAAAATATAATAAAATAAAAACCATTTCATATCGCTGTCAGGTTATTTCAAACTAACCAGAGGAGGCTGATCCTATATCTTCCACTGACTCTTGACCTTAAAGTCCCATTAATAACAGGAAGCGGGGTTTGCTTCTCAAAGTGATATTAATTGATTGTTTCTGGAACGTTCGCTCAGATTAGCAAGACTCAGCTGGCGCCTTTGTGAAAATAGGTATGGCTGGCTGTGAGCTTAAGAACCTCCTTAATGTATTATTCATACCCATTTGACCTTAAAGATGGAAATGCAAATTGGTGTCAAGAATGAGAGGGATCATCGGACTTTTCAAATGTCAAACAGCCTGCCACAATTAAGACATATTCATTACAAGAACCCACAGGTCCCCCCACACCCAGCTGAGATGTAAAACACCTTCAATTAACATTTTGATGGTTATCTCGCCTCAGCGGCTCCTGCACACCTTCATTTGCAATCCGTAATATTGTTCACGTGTTGCTCTGCTTTAACTTTCGGTGGCTCTGTGATCATTTATTTCCCCATAAAGCCATTTTACTATTATTTTTGGGATATTTTAATGAGCTGTGAGTTTTTGTACTACATACTGGCCATACTACACAATGGCGCGCGCACATACACACACACACACACACACACACACACACACACACACACACACACACACACACACACACACACAAGGTAATCTGGTGTCATGATGTGCTGTAATCACTTTTTTCCCACTGTATGTCAATACTGCCATCTGCTGATAAGGTCAAACGCTGACACAACCGCCTCATGTGGAGAGAATTTCCTCATCATGTCAGCGCCTAACCTGTGGGTGGCAGTAATAACACAAATGTTATCTCCCCCCGCTAAGGAAAAAAAAAAAAAGTACCCATATAATAATAAATATGACATTTAATTCTTCAGCAGCACTCTCCTCGCCTCCACAGGTTCAGGTCAGTTGAGCACAATAGGAGGATGTCAGCCTCGCGTGCAGTAGCATCTGTAGCTGAAGCCAACCTAAATATTTAGTCTCTCCCCATTTCCACATGTGCCATTAAGAAAAAAAAACAAGAAGTAATGCAGCCATCAAGTCGTGTCCTCCTCCCACTGAACGTCCAACAGAGATTCACAGACACTGTGATTCCTCAGTAACCTACACACGCACACTGAGATAATTTCAGGTATGTGTAAAGGAAATATGCAATGACTATTTTTGAAAAGAGGAAGCGGAGCCTTTACAACTTCCCAGTTTGAACAACTGTCACATACCAGTAACAACATTTCAATCACAAGTGGACGGCTGCTTCAAATCTACAGTGATTGGCTGCGGGACATGTGACTTTGCTGTAACTCTCACCCCAGTGACATTTGCAAGCACAGCTTCAGAATTGCTTCAAATAGGTTAGGCTTTAGCTCGTAGTACTTTATATTCATTCCCAAAGCTCTGTTCTGGTTGTGTCTGGTAAGGTGATATCTCGTTGCTTATCTGCGTGCTCAGTTGGTTGGTTGGTTGGATTTCAGGGTCAGGAGTTCACCTTGTTTAACAAGTTTTGTTACACCTGACTGGAGCACTGTGAAATTGTTAGGAAAGGTTTTTTTTAGGTAACACCCGACAACAATAACAGGTGCAACGCTCGCAGAAAACTCCGCCAAAACTGATTTGGCGTGAATCCAAATCACATTTTGAAGAGGTTTTGGCTTTCGAGGTGCTCAAGCCAAAAACTTCCAGACTCTCGAAGCCGTTATCGTCATATCTAAATTGTAACTATAAATACAATTGTAAAAAATAAAGTTCACAGAGTTCCTTTTTACTCTCTGCAGTTGTTTTGGTAACAATTATGATAATTAATAAATGGTAAATGTATAGTTACGCTTTAGTAGATTTATTTCCTTGTTCACTGTTGTTGTGGAAAATGATGACAGTAACTGTTGACATTTGTATGACTGAAACTTGAAAATGTCATTTACTCATTTGATATGCCAATATTAAATTAAAAAAATGTTAAAACCTATTTATAATTTAAGTTTATAGGACACGTGTTGTTTCCTATAGTTGTAGAAGACTATTTGGTTTTCCAGAAGTTGCGTGCATCGTTTTTTTTACCCAGTGAGACATTTACCTACTAATCTCACTGCTGGAAGTGAAATGTCACATGTGTTTGCAGAACAGGAAGGCGTGATGAACACGCATTCATGCCTTCAGCAAGCAAACAGATATCCTGTATAAATGCATGCAAAGAAAGGGAATAATCCACGTGTGTTGCGCAAGGCAGCCGGAGTGGTGATGACTGTTGAGAGCAAAGTTTGACGAGAGGAGCATGAGCAAGCATGAATAGAATGAACATAATAGAAAAGCAGACTGAGCGAGAGAGAGAGAGAGAAAAAAACAATATTCAAAGACAATAAAAAGCATAAAGCAAAACACAAAGACACTGTCAAACACTTAATGTTGGAAAAGGAGTGAGCAGTATAAAGAAAGAAAAAAACTTATTTAATCTCACCCCTCCTCCACAAGTCACTGAATGATAATCAAGCAGCCTCCTTAATGGTGTGAACCTATACTATTACTACTATTACCTTTTATCTTTGTCATTCAAAAATATTAATTAATTACTGATAAACTATCCTTATCAAACATATACATTCATCATTTACATATGTGTATCAATCATATTAATGTTAACCATAAACTTATTTTTTTGTATATAAGTAATTACATATTATATAAGGTACATATGTCATATAATGAACTATATAGAATATAAAATATCTAATTATGTGTATCAAATACAATGAATAACATACATGATGGTTATCTATATTAAATGTGTAGAATATAATAAATATAAAAATTATGATAAAAGAAAATAAGAATGAATAAAAAGTACATAAACAGTAGCCCATATAAACAACCTCTTCACCCCTCTACCTTGTGTCATTATGCCTTCCTATTTTAAACTGCTTTATGTTTGTATTTTTTTTATAACCAGTCCCCGGCTTCTTCGGTTGTTTAGGAGAGTGCTGTGACATGTTTTTGGCTGAACTTCTCCTTTAAGTACAGCACTTTGAGTCAGCATACTTCGGTACTTTCCATCACTGCTGCAGGCAAATACAGCCCCGCAGCAGCGTCATGCAGCGGAGGCCTGTGGTGTCAGCCCTCGGCCACCAGGAGGCAGCAGACTCCTCTCCTGTCCTGGGTGTCAGTCTGTAGAAGAAGAGCAGGCTGGTTTGAACACGGAAGCAGGAACACGACTTGTCAAAGCCTCCAACCTGTCGACCTGTATTTGTCAACGCGGATTGTGGTTGGAGCCCCGAGCAGCGACAGATTAAACGTATTTGTCTCGTCTTCTCGCCGTCGCGTGGACACAATGAGGACGTGTCTCCTGATATCCCTTGTATTTCTGAGTGGCTGCTGCTTGGTCAGAGGTGAGTGCTTTGTTGGATCGTGTTGGCTTCGTGTGTCATCAGAGAGGAGCGTCTGACACCCCCATAGTCCGTATTAGCCAATTTAGCTAGTTATTTACTCACAAATATGACCTGTTCTCACCTCCTGCTGGGTTGTTATCATTACATTAGCTCACTAACTTGAAACATTGTAAATGTCGTCACATGTCCCTGCTGTTGAGACGGAAACGAGAGAAACATGCGCAGTGTGCAAACAGAGACAGTTGCAACATAGTGTAAGCCTGTGAGGTCAGTGTGTTGGCCTGGAGGTGTGAGTCACTGCAGAGGGGGTGGATATCAAGTGAAACTGACTTTTAATACTCTGATTTAACGTCACGTAAGGAAAATGAGCCAAGCCTGTAGAGTTTGCCATCTTGCTTTTTGTTTGACTAATAGTTTCTTCTTTTTATTATTAGCTCCCCCCATCGTTGGAATCATAGATAAGAACTGTGGTTTAATCATTTCTCAGCTTCTGAAGAGGGCCCGCTTTATACTGCCACTCCACTGTATGTTGGAAGCAATTATTTAAGCAATATTACCCGAGAGGGTGAGAAGTGCTCAAATGACATTAAAGCACACCCTCTCGGGTAATATTGCGATTATACAACTAATACCAACACAATGTGTAATGGAACGTCGTTTACCACTACAGCAAATAATCCAACTCTTAGTAACGGCCTGGCAACAGAAAGGATGTTCAAGTCCCAGATGATGAACTCTGAGCTGACGTTAATTAAGCAATATTACCCGAGAGGGTGTGCTTTAACGTCATTTGAGCACTACAGTGAGCAGCACTGAAGTGCTCAAATGTCGTTAAAACACACCCTCTCGGGTAACATTGCAATTACACAACTAATACCAACACAAATAAAATGTATAATCAAAATATATCCATGTTGTTGGACAATTTGCTCTCAAATTTTAAATGTTATTGCGAGTGTGCGTCACGTTTCCATGGAAACACATGGGGTCTGACTAATAACTGAAACAAAATCAGTCACGTCAGTAGACTCATGTGTAATGGAACGTAGTTACCACTACAGCAAATAATCCAACTCTTAGTAACGACCTAGCAACAGAAAGGATGTTCTAGTCCCAGATGAGTGAACTCTGAGCTGACGTTAATGTTTTATCGCGGTCTCGGAATTTCCCGAACTAAATCAATACTGCACAGATAAACAGAAAATGCTTAATTTTATAGCCCAAGTTATAGCAAAGATGTCGATTTTTTTTTTCTTTTATATTTTTTATAAAACGTTGGTCACAATAGTGTCTCTCACGCTGAAGGGAATACCATAAAATACCAAATAATAGCCGGGGCGTTTATTTGTTTCAATCACTTAAAGGTACAATATGTAAGAAATCTAAAGCAACTGGCTGTAAAAATCATCCTAATATGTCACAGAGACTCAGAAATAATGTTCATATAACATACTGAACTCACCAACAACAACAGTATAGCCAAAATATTCGCATTAAAAAAAATCTTTTGCAGACCGCAAATTATGTTGATGTTTTGAAATCATGTTTTGGCATGTGGCGCCACCCACTGGCGTCTACAAATCACTGCAGTCAGTAGACTCTCAGCTGCTGAGCAACCACAGGTTGCCAGTTAATACTACAATGGCGGAGGCAACGATATCTAAAAGACCTCGTTATGAATCACAAAAACGCCAAGATAAGATTCGAGGCAAAGCGAGGATCTATATAGGAGATGCATTTGATTGGTGGGGACAGTTGAAAGCTGAGAGGGATTTGAAAACGGATGCAGAATTGGCTACTCTTCTCCTAGACAGGTAAGTTAAGCTTAGCTGACTAAGTTAGCATCATAGCTTGACGGGGATGGACATTTCGAATACTTTGAACTGTCGAGTAATAACGTTATTCATTTCGATCATAGAAACAAACGTTAGCAGCACAGCTAACGCTAGCAGCATTAGCACTGTCCTGGTACGGGCATCCGGTCTCCAGCGTGCTGCTGTCCACTATGCCCATCCCTAGTCAACAGCTAACATTACCATACATCTTGATCTTTACTGAGAGAACAGTGTGACCGCTCTGGCAATCTTGAGTCTGGAGGGGTGGAGGGGGAGGTTGTTTACGACTCGCCGCAGTATTTTGAATTTGAGTGTAGTACCGTTTTTGGCCACATTCTTACATTTTGGCACCTTTAACAGACCAGGAGTTTATTTGGGACCAGGCGGCAATTTGGGACAGGCGTTTAATTCCTTCCTTCCTTATTTGTTTTCGCCATCGCCCAGATCATTTTACGGGACACTCTCTCGTGGCATGCCCGTTTGCTGATGACTCATTTCCGCATGTTTATCTCAAGCTCCTCGCTCGCTCCCAGCCTGGCCCTGTTGCTGTCGTCCTCGGACAGAAGCTGAAGCAAATAAATCAAAATTAACAACAAACCGAAACATTTTGTAACCTATTTTTCCGCTGTTTCCTACTCCAGCTCTGACAGTTACAATGTTGCCATGGAGATGACTATAATGTTGCCACAGACTTGGCGGAGTAATATTTTGAGTAGTGAGTCAGGCGTGCTGTCATGCTGATTTGAGCACGTTCTAAATTTCTTGCTGACCAATCAGATTGCTTGGTCGGAACTACTTGTTGTATAATGTACTATTTACTCCACTACTTACACTTGATAACTGAAGTTGCTAGTAACTTTACAGATTTAAAGATTGTATTTTACATCAGAGCCGAAGTAGCACATATTTAAATGTATTTTAACCAGCAATCCGCTCAAAGAAAAAGGCTTCTCATCTGATAAATACATTATCCATCCATCCATTTTCGTCCGCTTATCTGGGGTCGGGTCGCGGGGGCAGCTGCCTGAGCAGGGACACTCAGACTTCCCTCTCCCCGGACACTTCCTCCAGCTCTTCCGGGAGGATCCCAAGGCGTTCCCAGGCCAGCTGGATGACATAGTCACATCAGCGTGTTCTGGGTCTTCCTCGGGGTCTCCTCCCAGTGGGACATGCCAGGAACACCTCCCGAGGGAGGCGTCCCGGGGCCATCCGAAACAGATGCCCGAGCCACCTCAGCTGGCTCCTCTCGATGTGGAGGAGCAGCGGCTCTACTCTGAGCTCCTCCCGGGTGACAGAGCTCCTCACCCTATCCCTAAGGGAGCGCCCCGCCACCCTGCGGAGGAAACTCATTTCGGCCGCTTGTATCCGGGATCTTATTCTTTCGGTCATGACCCAAAGTTCATGACCATAGGTGAGGGTAGGAACGTAGATTGACCGGTAAATCGAGAGCTTCACCTTCCGGCTCAGCTCTCTCTTCACCACGACAGACCGATACAACGACCGCATTACTGCGGCCGCTGCACCGATCCGCCTGTCAGTCTCACGCTCCATCCTTCCCTCACTCGTGAACAAGACCCCAAGATACTTAAAGTCCTCCACTTGAGACAGGAACTGCAGGAAACCGCCCCAGGACATGCTGGAGGTCCTGGCTCGAAGGAGCCAACAATACCACATCATCCGCGAAAAGCAGAGATGAAATCCAGTGGCTCCCGAACTGGACCCCCTCTGGCCCGTGGCTGCGCCTAGAAATTCTGTCCATAAAAATAATGAACAGAACCGGTGACAAAGGGCAGCCCTGCCGAGTCCAACATGCACTGGGAACAGGTCTGACTTACTGCCGGCAATGCGAACCAGGCTCCTGCTCCGGTCGACCGTACAGCCCTTAACAGAGGGCCTCCGACCCCGTACTTTCGGAGCACCTCCCACAGAATGCCACGAGGGACATGGTCGAATGCTTTCTCCAAATCCACAAAACACATGTGGACTGGTTGGGCAAACTCCCATGAACCCTCGAGCACCCTGCGGAGGGTATAGAGCTGGTCCAGTGTTCCACGGCCTGGACGAAAACCGCATTGTTCCTCCTGAATCCGAGGTTCGACTATCGGCTGAATTCTCCTCTCCAGTACTCTGGAATTGACTTTCCCAGGGAGGTTGAGGAGTGTGACCCCCCGAAAGTTGGAACACACCCTCCAGTCCCCCTTTTTGAATAGGGGGACCACCACCCCGGTCTGCCCGTCCAGAGGCACTGTCCCCGACTGCCACGCGATGCTGCAGAGACGTGTCAACCAAGACAGCCCCACAACATCCAGAGACTCAGGGCGAATCTCATCCACCCCCGGTGCTTTGCCACTGAGTAGCTTCCCAACTACCTAAGTGACTTTGGCTTGGGTGATGAATGAATCCACCTCTGAGACCCCAGTCTCTGCTTCCTCTATGGAAGGCGTGTCAGTGGGATTGAGGAGATCCTCGAAGTATTCCTTCCACCGCCCAACAATGTCCCCAGTCGAGGTCAACAGCTCCCCACCTCCACTGTAAACAGTGTTGGTGGAGGACTGCTTCCCCCTCCTGAGGCGCCGGATGGTTTGCCAGAATTTCTTCGAGGCCGACCGTTGTCCTGCTCCATGGCCTCCCCGAACTTTTCCCAGACCCGAGTTTTTGCTTCCGCGACTATCCGTGCTGCAGCACGCTTGGCCTGCCGGTACATAATTACATTATGATAATCGGAAATATGCTTAATGTCAGATCTGATAGTCGGTCAATACAGTATATATATACATGCATGTGAATCTAGGTATAATTTACCTGACTTGAACTTTTGATGCGTAAGTTCATTTCATATCAATACTTTAAATCAGGTACCATTCGTATTGGTGACATTTACTTTTACCAAAGTAATATATTAACACAATATCTTTTACTCACGAATGGCTTTTGTGTACTTTTAACAACACTGATGGTGAGCACTACAACATTACACTACATCTTCTGCGGCTCCAGTGGAAGTTGCATGTAATTTGATACATTTTCTCTGTGATATCTGTCAAAGTTGCATTGTGGGTAATCTAGGTGGAATGATAACAATTTGTCGGATTCCCGACGTTTTTACTACTTAACCAGGAACACAACAGTGCTACATTTGATCTTTCGACCTCAAGTTTGGTTTAGAGAAAAAATGCCCGCTGTGAGAGTATGGTAAATTTCAGGTATTCTTCTTCCTTTTCAAAATCTTGAGTCTACATTACCCACAATGCAATTTATCCACTGAGTGACATCACTGCAAGCAATTAATCAAATTATATGCAGCTTCCTCTGGAGCCACTAAAGGCTTTACTCTACTTTGTTTTTCACATGTGCTGTAGTCCTGCCCATGGAGCAGTTTATTTGTTTTAGTTTTAGTTTTCACGTACAAAATCAAACATTACACAAAACAAAACACTACAGGTTGGTATGAAGGCATATTTTTCCGTTTGAGGACCTGGGACTACTGACACTACACCCACATCTACTGCTCTTCATGTATTGGTCTATGGATCCAGTTGTACACAACAGACTATAGCAGCTTAATTAAACTCCCAGACAAATAGCACTCCTATCTTGAAATTATACCATGTCAGTTTGTAACAGT
Source organism: Diplodus sargus (assembly GCA_903131615.1). NCBI lineage: Eukaryota > Metazoa > Chordata > Actinopteri > Spariformes > Sparidae > Diplodus > Diplodus sargus. The sequence continues at coordinate 3,283,493 of CAEMYA010000002.1, read as the reverse complement.
AGGAACAAATGCAATTTTAGTTTGAAATATGCACAATGCGAGCACAACATTAGATAAATCTAATAAAGCCCTTTTGACGCTTAGCTCTTCTACAAGAGATGGCCACAATATTAGCTTATAATGCACTCACTTAACTGTATTACATTAATTAAGGTCATGGTGTTTATTTTTTGTCAGAGTTATCATTGAATTATATGAATACTATAAAGACAATAGTTCCTAGTAGTCCTAGTGCTGGATTGCATTTTATTTAAGAGCGATTCAAATTAAAGCCCTTTTTAAGACAGGCATTTTATCATGTGATTGCAGGAAAAGCACAGGTGTGATTGATCAAATTAACGATCGCTGCATTCCATTTAGATGGAATAGTTCAGATGAGTGATCTTATGTTCAGGTAATGTGCGTGCCTGCTTATGAGGACCCCTAAATGAAATGGAGTCATGGTTAACAACATTTCTTCCACCTGTGCTCTTTCTACTATGACTTCCTCATGTATGTAAATGTGATCATTTCAAACAACATGAACCAGCCATGAGCCACAGTGTCCCCAGTTTGTGTTTGTACAAGGTAGAGCTGTCGCGAATGGCTGATTCATCAATTGAAAGAAAATCACTGGCCAACTATTTTGATTATCAAGTAATTATTTTATCGAGTTTTGAAGCAAAAAGGTCAAACAGTTGCTGGTTCCAGCTTCTTAAACATATGGATTTGCTGATTTTCTTTTTCATTTATGATAGTAAAAGAAAAAATCTTCAATCTCACCAATACTGGCCACCTAAATGCAACTGATATTTGTCATTGAGATCCCTGAGAAATTGACCGACATTTCTACAAACACTCTTGCAATGTTAAAGAAAGTCAGAAAAGACTAGATTCTTCCGTTTATCTGGATCTGCAGCAAAGGTTAATGGGGTCTATTCCAGACCCATCATCCATTGAAGTTTTGTGAAAATACATTTTTTATAATCCTGTTAACAATCCAACCAACAAACTGACAAGGAGGTAAAATAGCCTCCTCAGCAGAGCAATACTCATTAGTTCCAGCCCTAGTACGAGGACCTTTGTTGGTTGTATTTTTTAATCTCTCCATCCTGCCATTATCTGTGCTCTCTCTGGTGTCACTGTCTTCTTAATGCATAAAATAATGGTAATAATGATTATAAGAAAGTAAACATAATGTAGACCTTTTTTTTAAACTTTCATAGACACTTCTTAATTTCAGAATCAGAATCAGAAAACCTTTAATGTCCCACAACCGGTGAAATTTGTTGAATTTTACAGTGACATGTTATGAAACAAGTTTTTGTTAAAAATAAAATCTCTTAGGGATATGGATTCAACATTAAGTATGTCACTCTTTTCTGGTTTTGGGATACATATCATAAATAACAGCAAGTACAGTGATTTGTAGTCTCATAGGTTCAACCCTTGCACCAAAATAGTTGTCATACTTCTCAGTGTGTGGAGGCTTTATCTGTGAACTCGGCGTTATGGCCTTCATGTTATGCTTTTTACAGCATATAATCTAATCATCTAAGGTAATCATTTTGGCTAATTTCATCAGGCTGGGGTATCTGACAGAAAGAAGACAGAGGACATTACTAACACGGTGTGACAGAGCAGACTAGCAGTGCCAACTGATATTCAAATGTTTGCAGCAGAAACAACGGAGAAAAATAATGAAGGCACTCAAACAGTTGTATCTAGGTCAGCAATGCAGAGCTCATAATGGCTGCAATTATTATTTTATGTCATTCTAGACACTGATTTTCTGTTATTGTCACCATGCCCCGTTTTCTGCTGGTTAAATCTACAATTTCAGTTGTTTTTTCTTATTAACAGGGGCTCCAGCACGAAAACTTCTGAAGGTCACAGATGAGAGCAGTCAACCAAGTAGTGAAAATGGACCTGTTGGAACGGAAGTGAACAATAAGCAGAGTGTGAAAGCAGCAGCAGATGATCAATCGGGGAAAAATGGAGAAACGAACCATGGAAAGGCAGGAGACAACAGTGTAGACAATAAGAAAGACAGTGCCACTGAGGGAGAGACAAACGGCAATGATGGCAAAAAGTCACAGGGAAAGGGCACCGGTGAGGCAAAGACAGAGGAAGCGGGAAAGGCAGGAGACAACAGTGT
>CAEMYA010000002.1:3216080-3274587 GCA_903131615.1 Diplodus sargus | reverse complement strand
TTTTTTTTGTTTTTGTTTTTTACAGCTGGGGTTGTTGTGCTTCACACATGTTAATTTTGATTAAATATAAAAAAAAAGGCTTTCTATTATAATAAGACTTCTTTGAATGTTAGATGTTTAATCTGACTTTTTCTCCCCTAACGTGAACAAGTCAGTATTTGTGCACTTCCTGCTCCCTCCTCTCTAAACTAAATGGGATATTTGAACAAGTTTGTGTGTGTGTGTGTGTGTGTGTGTGTGAGTCTGGCAGAACAAAGAAACAATGGCAGTCACTGATATCACATGTGGGTGTGATATGCTCAAGGAACGTTTGTGTCAAAGCAGGGAAGGGAAGCAAACTACCAATAACTTGACTTAAGGCAGTGGTTTACAATTATTTTTTGTCATGCCCCCCCTAGAGGACAGAAATTTGTTCACCTTTTTTGTCCTTTGCCTAGCCGTGCTATGCTATGCTATCTAAGCCCAGTTCAACGTTACCAGTCTTTGAAGAGAAGGTGCTGGTGGTTGCAGGAGAAGGTTGGGGCTCCAATGTTGAACAAAGCTGTTCTTGCTGTGCAAGGTTTGATGAAAGTCGGCAGAGGAGGAAACTGGTCGCTCCTTTCCTTTGCATGGATAGCAGCTCAGTGCTAACCTGCTTGGTGTTCCTCAGATCCTCAGATTGGCAGGACCTTGTGTCGCTGCAGTGAGGAGAAGTTCCTTGGGCCTGCTGCCAAGGCAGCTTGCAGCTCTCCACAGCTTGTTGGGCCCAGAAGAAGGGGTCTTGAAGGCAGGCAGCCCCGTAGGGGGAGGTGGAGAGGAGCCCTTGAAGATCTGAAGTTGAAGGAGTAGAGGGCGTTGAGTAAGAGAGAGAACAATGAATGCTCTGGTGATTTTGACTACCTGATCACCCTGACCAATAGTGGCTCAAACCTGACTTTTGCACCTAGGTGTGAAGAAAGGGGAACTCTGGGACAATGAGTTCAGTTCAGAGTCCATTTTGAAATCCTCAATGAATGACTTCATCTGTGGGTCCCAACACCACCTTTGCACCTGGTATGTAGTCATTATTTAAATCAATCCACTGTCTTTACAGGAAGACTTTAGTTGCAAACATTTAAATCTAACAGAGCAGCGTACTAAAACACTGGTGATGGTGATGTTGAAGTCATGTGATCGTAATGTAGCACATGGATAGCTAATAAACGTTAGCTTTTAACATCTGGCAAGTTCACAAACAATTAAAAAATCCTATGGTGTTCATCTGTGAAGATTATCTTGCTGATCAGTACATGTTAAATATACTACATAAACTTGTGTTAGCCACAGAGTTTGTATTCCGCAACAATCCAAGATCCTAATGGAAGAATCCCATAGGCTCTTTGACGAGGAAACCAGGGCGATGCTAACTAATGTCATCCTTGCAACAATCTATTTGTTCCTAGTTCCCCCCCTCAAATCTAATAAGCTTAAATGCGTATCTGTTAATAAGCAGGCCCTAATACATTTGTTAGTATTGTATCATTAGGCTACTTTATTTAGTTGTTGTTTCTTCACATAAAGAAGGTGGCACAAGTAAATCATATAAAAAACAAGAACCAATAATTACAGAAGTACATAAAAATGTCACAGTGCAACACTAAAGTGAATGAGTTTTTTTTTTTTTTTACAATATGGACGATCAGGCTATTTCAGTCACTATAAACTTTAAGATAAGCTGTTGCCACTAATAATTATGCGAACCAGCATCTTGAATGGAAGATCAGAGCTGTGCATTAACAGTGCTATTGTGTATTTTTTTGCTGTTATTCAAAAAATAAAATTAGAATAAATGTTTATCCTGGAGCAGAGCTCGGTTAATAATTGAGCTGAACATTAATACAAAGCATTAGTTCAGCTTCGGCTTGTCCCTTTAAGTACAAGTGCAGCAGACACTGTGTGTGTGTGTGTGTGTGTGCGTGTGTGTGGTGCTGTGTGTGAGCTGGTGGTGCCTGCAGGCAGTCCACGGTTGCCCAGGAAACACAGATGGTGGATGAAGGGCGCGCATACAAAAGACCATAAACCTGTGGCAGCAGCTGGAGACCGAGCCCGCTCATTAATTCAGCTCCGCGCAGCCCTGCTCACTCAAAGACGTCGCTGTTCTCCTCAGTACCTCCCATACATTTCCTTTGTCCCGGGGCTTCCGTCTCCACTTTATCCCGTTTTTTCCCCCCCTCTTCTTCCGCGGACTGGACGGCCGTCAGTGCGCAGCTGTTGTCGGCACTCCCACATCTGCCTCTCTGCGCTCGGCCGCCATGTACGACGGCTCAGGCGCGGCTCGTGTTAGTGCGCAGAGAGGAGGTAGGTCCAGGGGCCGAGCAAGCCTTTCACTGCGGGCGATATCACCGCACACACGAGGCGTGAGTTTGCAGGTTAGGCAGGCTTTTCCCCCCCACTCAGCATGGAGATAAGAAGAAGAAGAAGAAGAGGAGGAGGAGAAGGAAGGAGACGGAGAAGAGGAGGAGGAGGAGGAAGATGGGATCTTTTCGCACCGCCTGATTCTGCGGGACAGGTGCGCATGGACCCTGGAAATCACTGGTGAGACAAAAAGGATCAGCGGTTGCTGTCATTCAGATCCTTGTGTACATTCTACACGTTATTTGCTGCGCTAATCAAACAGGTTGGATTGTTTTTTTGAATCTGCATGCTGTTGGATTAGATGAACACTGACTCGTTACTTTCCTGCAGAGGAGGGCCTAGTGTGAGGAGATGTCTCCTCAGTGTCACATCCTGTGAAGGCTTTATGAATATTAAAATGTGTCTATTTATAGAGAGGCTATTTCTGGTGGGCACATGCCAGGTTATAATTGGTTTAGATGATGTCTGATGATATGTTGCTGTAAGCACCGTGCCTACATACAGCCCCCATGGCCCCCAGATAGACAGTATCTCTAGCATGAGCTGCATGTGTGACTGGAATGTCATCAGATTCATATAATGTACAATTTTGATTCCAGCCGAGAAGTTGGCTGCGATATACCAACAAATCTAATTCAAAAAAGCATTTACTGTCAAATCAAGGATAGCCCTTTCATGCATGAACTGTTCAATCACCAAGTCATATTAATTGAAATGTTTGTATTTGCTATGAAACAGGTGAGAAATCTATATCATTTTTGAAGGAGTTATGTAGACGTCATCTGCAGTAGGCACCAAGCATCAGTGGCAGAAGAAGAGATTCAGGAGTAACTGTAAATCCTTTTTATTTTCTCAGAAAACCAGACAGGTGAAACACATTATGCACCAAAGGTTATTTTCTGCCCACTGGACCTGTATGTAAATATGGTCTGAAGACTATTTAATACTGCTGTTTAATTAAACAGTTCAAGTGTAAATTATATCATAACTATCAAATAAAAGACAGAAGAAAGGCAGAATCTGAATACGCAGAATGTTTGGTGCATAACTTTCACAGGAGAGGCAGGATTTATTTTCAGTCACAGAAAGACAAAATGTCTATCATCTGAATAAATGTATTTCTGACACCTTATTAGTTTAAAAAAAACCCAAACATTTAGTGGCTGTCTGGTTTTCTGAGAACAAGAGGATTTGACAGTTATTCCAATGGATCTTGGTGAATCTTATCTTCCCGCCGCCATTTTTAATTCATGATGCCATAATATTCAATGCTGACACTCTTTCACTCTTTGGGGATCTGTCACCTGGTGATTGACACATAATACTCCAACCTTAATGGAATGGAATTCAAAATGGCATTCAAATATCGCGTGGAGTGTAAAATGTTCCACACCCTTATCCGGCATGCTTTTATTTTGTAGGCAACCTTGTGGTCAGTGTTGCAGCGGATACATGGACGGAGCAGCTGACATGTGACCCGTCGGGACACCGGGAGGATCCACCAGCAGGACAGGTTATGTGTACAGGCTGCATTATCTTTATCACCTGATGGAGAATTTATATTGAGAGCAGATGATGTGGGGGATCTCTCAGCAGTGGGTCTGTTTTATTTATGTTTAGATAAAGAGCAGCAATGAGAAACCAGAGGAGAAATAATGCCTGGGGTGTCTTGGGGTGGACAGTTGGGTGGCGTCCCACTTTTCTGCTGCTTTGTGTTGTGTGTTCCTCTCCAGTTGCACTGATGGAAGAGCAGATCGGGGTATCGCGCTGGACCTGACGAGCGGCGTCGCTCCATCGCCCTCGGCTGTGCTGCCTCAGACTGGTACAGGATCTGTCAGTAGATTTACACCACGGTGACTTTTATTTCCCTCATATTCACTTTACGCTCTCCACTGTGACTTGTTATATATAGGTCCAGATAAATCTAAACGGTCACAGTCTTTTTTTTGTGTTCCTGTGTATGTGTGCTAAGCCCCCGTGCTGGCTGAGAGAGCCGATAAATAGGGACCAGATAGAACATGGGAGATTAGTTATGTGTTAAATCGCTGCCATGTTTTCCACCATATGCTACCATCCCTTCCAGGATTACGGTTAAGAGACGAGATAAACCAACCTGAGAGAGGAGACCGTGACCAAATCAGATTAGCATAATCAGCTTTTCAAGTTCATTTTTCAACATTATGCAAGGTTTATCCTGGAAGAAAAATATTTGTCAGGCCCGGAAAAAAAAGATATGTCTTTAAAAGCACTTCATGTGAAAGTGGCCAACAAGGACGATCATTCACTTTGTGACCGCCTCCGTGTCGTCTCTCCTGCAGTGACGGATGCCATTACTGCTGTCCAGAACCTCCAGAAGGAGACGAGCCATGATCAAGTGTTTCCCCACTGAGAGATGACTTCAGCTGCTTTTAAAAAAAAGAAAAAAAAAAAAAAAAAAAAAAATGTCACCACTGCTTTGACAGTCAGTCTCAGCACGATCAGATGTAGCAGGAAGGTATTCCATGGCTGGTGTTTTGAGTCCAGAGTTATTCCGCGGTGTTCTTTTCTGTCTCCTTAATATGTGTGTGTGTTTCCCTGGCTGTGAGTAATACATCTCCATCCACCCACACTCTAGCTTTTTTTTTTGTTTTTTTGTGGCTGATGGAGAACACTGACACCGCAGCCATCGAACACCTCTCACACCTGCTTACTTCAGCCGCTGTCGGCGGTGACCTCCTCTCCCTGTTACCTTGGTTACCCTGTTAAACATCTGGTCACTTCTGCTTGTATAAGACACTTTAGATTCACCAGCAGTGCCTGTTTCAACAATGCTTACGCCTCACCAAAGCGAGCATGCGTCCATGCCAGATCCAGAACTGGAAAGCTCTGATATTTATAATCCAGCAATGTTAGAAAAAAATCTGCTCAAGTGTGTGAGAAATTTCTCACATTTTGACAAAGTGTAATAATCACAGTATGTTCTTTGTTTGTCTTGAAACCACTTAATTTGGATGTGACACCAACTATTTTTCTTTTTGGGATACAGATCGTCCTTTGTGTATTTTAACTGTACCGCGTGGGCGCGCGTGTGTCGGCGAGAGTGCATGTGTTTCGTGTGCACGTGCTCTATTGGTGTGTCTGTGTGTGTGTGTGTGCGCGCGCGTGTGTCTGTTCCCGTACATGTGCATGTGTATCATGTCTGTGTGATGAAACAGACATCTGTAATGCTCTTGAAGCTACTGGCTGCTTTTCAGTGATTATCTCATCGCTGCAAAAAAAAAAAAAAAAAAAGAGAAAAAAGAGAAAAAAGAAAAGAATAAAAAATGCCTGCAGCTCTTCTTTTTCAGCCACCGACGGGATAAAAATGTATTTACAAATGATTCTTAGCATTTGTTTTCGACCTCTTTCAAGTAGCAGTTAGGTGGGGATTTCTTTTGTGATTTAGATAATCACAAGAATGTCGCTGGAAATTAATGGTGTGTAGTTTTCTAAACGATGCCTGCTGGCATTAATTAAACTGTCAGGATGCCTACAGCCCCACCATCTGATACTTAAGCAAATTACAGCAAATGCTAATAATTATGTGCAAATAGCTTTTTTACCCAGGTCTGGATTCTACTAACAGTACCTCACTAATATCTAACAATACTAATGTCTGCTAACAAGTCTGATGATTACTAACCTGTTCTCTGAATGCTGATGGCTGGCCTTGTTCTCTCTAACCCACTGACTAACCCCTCTGCTTTATGCCCGCAGTCTGATGCACACACTCCTCTCTCACGATCCTGCAATCCTTCTGCCGCGTAGAAACCAACTTCACATTGACCAATGACAGAAGAAAATCTGTTAGATGCGAGCGAGACAAGAAGGGTTTCAGGACGTGGGAAGGGAGATGTTGCTAACCACTCGATGAAAAAGAGGAGCAGAAACAGCTGCTGATACCGAACCGGGTTGACCACATACTTTGGAAGAGTCCCTTACAGCAACAACAACAACAACAACAAAAAAACGATTGTGATCTGATTCCAAACGACTCCGTGTCGCATTTTAACGGGCTAAATTCACACCCCTCAGAGACTGTGTGCTGTGTGGTCAACCTTCGCAGGTGAGTGGCTGGCTCGTTTTCACGCGAGCCGAGCAAACCTCAACTCCACTACTAACTCACTACGGTGTTGATACTAACAGCGGTGAGGCTGGAAAAGGTCCACCCGTTGCTCTTACTAACATGTCTGGTGGTGATGTCTGAAAACCCAATTATTCCGTCTCTTTACGAACCTTTAGTCAAATCAAAGCATGCCTCGTGGAACTACGTGACAGTACTAGTGCCACGAGCATGCGCTTTCTAAGCCATGGCTCTAAGCCCTATCAGTCCTTTTCAAACAAGCTCGACAGGCTACTAACATCTAAAGTGAAATTAACAAGAGACTAACCAAAGAGCTTTTATTGGCTCCCTGCAGACTAACAAACTAACCCACTAATAAACTAATAATCTAACAAAAACTAACTGGAATCACTAACATTTTGTCAAAAGCGAGTGGCGGAATCGGCGAAGCGCTCCTGTGATTTTTCAGGAGCTGCTTCACTCACTTGAACGTACTAACAGAAATCAGTTTTGAAGAGTTACTGACGTGACTTGAATGTGCCTGTATGCGTGTAAATGTGTGCGTGTGTGTGAGAGAGAGTGAGAGAGCCCAGAAGAGTGTGTGTGTGTTTGTGTATGTGTGTGTGTGTGTGTGTTTGTTTTGTCAGCAAATATTTCAGTCTAAATGAGTGTCCACCTGGTTTTTGTCCTCTCAGGCAAGATTTGAACACATAAATGCCGTTTGTATCCATCAGAGCAGTTTCAGATTAATGTGTCATGTTGTACCACATTGCTTAGCTGATTTGCTACATCATTTTGTAATAAACTACTCTCACATCATTACAACTTTTTCTTGTGTCTTTACTCCACTGTTTAAATGAAAAGCTGGTTCTTACAGGAGCGTATTCTCTGCACCCAGCCGGGGAATTACAAGGTATTTTCTTTCTGCGGTGTTATGGAGTGCAAACTCCAGGAGTGCCATTATCTGAAATAACGTCTTTGTGTCTTGATTGCTGTAATCATGCTGAAGCATGATTGCGGCTGCAGCACGTTCAACACACGCAGAGCCATGCGGTCATTAAAGAATCAACTAAATCTGCGTAATTCAACAATAAAAGAAACATTTTAGGCTGTTTTTTTAACTTCCAAGGTAAATGACTTAGATTATATTTTTAAAATATTTTTTATAGACATTACATATAAACTATACAACTAGAACGGCACCCCCCTTTAAATCAATCAAGCCTGATCCAATAGAAAACCTGCTGAACCTGTATTATTCTCAACTTTAAAATGGCCCTGTGGAACTTCAGTGCAGTGTTTTATTAGTTTAAGTTCGCGGACTCCATTTCTTAACCAACATTGGCTACTGTTGCTGTCAGTCAGCAGAGAGGCACTGAAGAAGGTTCATAGAGTCACATCCTTTGGACTATCTCAGAAAACCAACAGCCCAGCGGCACTAAACAACCTGAATAAATTCTACAGAAGCATAAAGGTCTAATTTGTCATGTCAGCATAAAGTCTGTTCACGTATCTACATAAAAGAAGGGGAACACTGGTCAGTTACCTCAATAGAGCCTCTTTAAACCACCCACAGCTGCTTGACCATAATTGAAATTAATTTGCATCAAATTGTCCTCACTCATAGATATCAGCCACCTAAATTCACTTGATTTTTCTCCATCAAGATCCATGCTTTATTTGCTGAGAAATTAATGAAATTTTTTTTTTAATGTTTGATCTCGCAATGTTAATACAATTCCTGGATCCGTCCCTCTATCCGAATCTCCACCAACAGTTAGTGGGGTCTGTTCTGGGCCAAGAGCCGTCCTCCGTCCAAGTTTCAGAAAAATCTGTTCAGTAATTTCTGTGTGATCTGTGTGACAACCCAACCAACCAACAAACGAACATGGGCGAAAACATAACCTCCTTGGCGGACATGATGGAAAAATACTGCCCGTCTGCCAAAAATAAGGAACAAGCTAATTTGAATTGAAGAGATGAACGACACGATCGGGTTGTGCTAATACAATTGGCAGATTTTTCCTTGTCACACCCACCGTTGTCTAGAAGACAGGACTCTGTGTATAACCTTTTTGTAAAATGCATGTTTCGTGCAATGAGACAGAGCCGTCTAATCTCTAATGGAGGAGTTATTTCAGTAGTTTCTGTGTAATCCTGCTGACAAACCAACAAACAGACATGGGTGGAAACACAACCTTCAGTACTGCTACTTGTTGCCATACACTGGTGGGAGGACTAGAAGAGTTTCATGATTGCAGTGTTACAGCAGGGGGCAGCAGCTCATCAGGTTAAAGGATTTGGTTGTCTTCGGCTCGGCGTCAGCTCCGCCAGCTCACTGAATGTTCTGCTGATAGTTGCAGCTTCTTGACCAATGTTTGCGACAGTGCAGTGATTAAACACTCTTTACTACATATGTGGAAGTTACACTCTGTTACACTGAATATTGTCGTCTTCCGGGTCATAAAGACACATTTAAATACAATTACAGTAGTTTAACATAAAGGCCAGACAGACCGTTTTGGCCCTGGTAGCTTTTGTCACTGTAAAAGTGTCTTTTCTTGAAAAACAGTTCAGTTTTTCAGCTTTCAGTGAGTGAACTAATTGTAAACAGTTTCCATCTTTTTCACCTTCAAACTGTTTTATCAGTTCACTATCTGGATCTAAGGAATATGTTGTTCCCTGTTTTATGTGTAACACTTCTCTCTGATTTTTAATTGTGATGTGACTTTTATCAGTCACCATTACATGCCGTTAAAGTCAGAAATGTGCCGAGTGAGAGGTTCAAATCAAATCTTCCTCATTTTCTTCCACTCCATCCCCTGTTGGATAAAGGTCAAAGGTCAGCCCTCGCTATATTGCACTCTGTAGGGAGAGCCATGACCACTGCGATCGATGCATTTATTCGTACTGATCTATTTATAGTAAACAATCCTCATGGTTCTTGCTGGGTTAAACCCCCGACTAAATGTCAAACAGTGTGTGTGTGGGTGTGTGTGTGTGTGCGCGTGTGTGTGTGTGTGTGTGTGTGTGAGACCGACTTAAAGAGAGAAAGGCTGAGGGGTTGAGTTGCACACTGAAGCGCACACAAACACACGCACCTCAGCGGACCTTCATTCCATCGTCCTCCTCCTTTGCCCCCCATTTGAGCCCGATGTGATCCAGATGACGGGGGGTTTCCAAAGGTAGGAGCAGCGGGGCCCGGGGTCTTCATGGGTCAGCTGTAATTCACCGCAGAGCTCAGAGAGCAGAGTCTTAACACACACAAAACCCCTCACAGAACAGGGAGGCTCCACTTAAAGTCTTAAATATCACACAAACTCCAGTTCAAAGGCAGGTATGTTGGGATGAAAAACATTAATCGGCTTAATGATGTTCTCCAACGAACGGATAGTTTTGCTGGTCTTTGAAAACACACTAATGCTCCAGTTTACAGCGACTTGGATGCCACAGAGGCATCTGCGGCCCAGAGAGAGTCGTGGAGAAGAAACGGTGCGGGCTGGCAAGAAGTAATTCCAGAATTATCTCATCGTTTCAGAATTTCTGGAGTTTTTTGTTTTTTTTATACAGATTATCTATTTCCGTTTGACTCTTTCCTTGAGTAAAATGAGGAATGTCTGTCTTCAGTGCGTGCGTGTGTGTGTGTGTTTATGTGTGTGATCCAGAAGCAGCTCTCTGTAACCAGAGCCTCCATCACAGGGAGGATGTCTGCTGAAATAACAGCTCGCTGCCTCCAACGGAATTTGTCTGTAAGCTGTAAAAGATGGCGAGGGAGAAGAAGAAAAAATGAGCTCGGGAAGTATTTCTCTCTGTGGCGCTGTAATCATCAGCACTCGGCCCCGCGGAGTTTAAAATAGTAAATCCGCTCAAAGACAGTTCAAGGGCTGAACATAGATTTCTCTGCCTGCAGGTACGTACGGTCGTATGTGTGTGTCTCTGCTTCGTGTCGTTCCAATGAAGACGTGAATCTGCTCATTATGCTGGGGTTTCCTGTTGTTTGGGGACAAGTCTTATTTAGGCAGCCCAGTCACCTCAATAACATGTTGGAATTATACCCTTCTGCAAGACACAGATACATTCAAATATATGAATCATATCAACAATGCAATAATATCAAACATTAAAAACAAGCTATCTTTGTCGTCGGGAGGTGTGGAGGGGACGTCGGTGACGTCACAGCTAAAGAAGACGGCTGCCAGGCCACCTGACTGTGGTTTGTGTGATTAACCCTAACCCATGGAAACAATCCAAATATGCAACAGAACAAAACTTAATTTGCATGTTCCTTATTTTTTAGCAGTTGCATAGTTTTTTACATTTTCGCCCATGTTCTCTGGTTGGTTGGTTTGTGAGCAGGATTAAACAAAAACTACTTGTCTGACTTCCACGAAACTTGTTCTGAGGATGGGTCTCGGCCCAGAATGGACCTCTGTTAACTTTTAGTGTGGATCCGTATAGAGACGTGGATCCAGGAAATTAACATTTCAAGAGAGGGCGTTTTCCCATATTTATGTAAATCACTCTTCTGGATGAAAAAACTCTGGCTTATTTAGGCGGCTGCTGTCTTTGACTGAGTACAATTTGATCCTTATTTAAGTAACAATCATGATATAGCAGATTGAAATGTTTAATTTGATACTGGATTGGGCTTGACTGAATTAAAAGGAACTGTTGGGCCCGAGCCGAGTCATACACACTACTGCGTGCCACTCTAGTTTATGTTAAAGTTTGCCCTGCAACGTCGGCTACATAGCCAGTGACAGATTGGCCATCTGGAATTTGGGCAAATATGCCAGAAGGGCCTCCCGACTACGGGCCGCTTGGAATGGTCGGGTCAATTTTTCTTTTCAGGAAATATTTTAATTCAGTCAGCTATTTTATGAATGCATACGACTCAAACATTTGAAAGCGGCCCAATTGCACCGTTTAATAACCATTTTGTCTAAAATTTGGCTACATGGTCAAGACATAAGGGAATGAAATTAAGCCTGCACTTGACTTGCCGGGCTAAAAGGGAGAATAAGGAGTGATAAACTAAAAAAAAAAGGTATTTTGGCTGATGGAGAAAAATGTGCTAAGATAAAGGATTTATTGACATGAGGGTGAGAAAAAAGGAAAAAGTGAGCAGCAGGTGAAAACATGTCGTTTTCAGAGGATACTCAGCCACAGAACATGTGCAACTTGCAACAACTGTGCACTGTGCTGCTTATTTCCAACAGCACTTGAACGTGTTCACGCCTGCATGTCACTCACTAGGCCTGGCTTGCACTTTATTGTTGACTCTCTCCTGCACTTGAGCGGCATGTGAAAGAAGATTTTCCCACATATAAATGTATTAATTTGGTGTTTCAGATTTTTTCGAGTTGAGACAATTCTCCTATTTCTCATGCCAAACAAATGGTTTAGAAAGCCAGTGAATCATCTGAAAATAGCGTTTTTCACTGGACAGCGACAATGTGGTGAAGCCACTGTAATTCTCTTTTCAGATTCCAGTGAAGCTGTTGTATTATTATGTGCTGGTTCTTAGCGTCGAGCCTTTGTATTTGTGCTGAATGTGCCTTGGTGGCGTACATCATGTCTGCCGCTCTCAGATTGTGTTCAATTGTTTTCCGTGTCTGTAGCGACAGTTTGTGTCATCTGGGCAGAGTTTGTGTGGTTGGGTTTGAAAATCGGGCCGTACTCTTGCAAATGCCGGGGCCGTTTTTTGATCCATAGCTGGTATAGACAGACCTTAGAGCTCATGGCCGGTGCTCATATTATTTTGGGCCCCAGTACAAGTATGGAAGGAGCAGGAATGGAGTGGAGAGCAGCAGAATTTGGGTCAGAGGTTGCGGGTCTTTAAATGTACAATTGGGGCTTTAACACAAGGGCAGGGGGAGTTCACGAAAATGGTTTGCAGACTTTTAAAACATTTGAAGGAGGAGGAAAATCCAGCTAATCTCCACGAACACGGCCATCTCTGTTCGGAGCAGGCATGCTGAAGGTTGCTCGGATCAACAAAACATCCAAAGAGTGACATGACTCAGTGTCTGTGGTTCGAGTATTTTGGAAAATCTGAGAGCACAGATTCTTGCTCCGTGTCATGTTGATGCAAAGTTTGCATTCTGCTGGCCGGAGCTTTTCTGCCCTGTTATCCCACTTTGTTCTTCGCTGATGAAGCCTTCCCTTCTCCGCTTCTAAACTTTTTAAATCTTCCTCCATTAGACCATCTGACACATGATCTGATTCCATTAAACCATTTGACACATGATCTACTCGGTCACACCGTTTCCTCCTCCCGCCCGCGTCGCTCTTCCAAACACTACGTTCTGTTAATAGTGCGAAAATGGTGATATTAAGTCAGAGACCTGGTGCTTCCTAAACGTCTTTCTTTTCCCTGCCTGCAGCCAACATCCGGAGACTAGATAAGTGGACAGTCGGAGAGGGCCAATCTGTCCGGCTGGCTGGTGAATGATGGACAGTAATTAAAAGTTAGCTAATAACCTCTTCACACCTGACATTTCAACAGGGAGGTCCTGGACACCATTATCTACATATAGATTAAACAGCGTAATTGGCAGGGAGATAGGGTTAGGAGGATCGCGGAGGGAAAGGGAGAAAAAAAGGCCAGGCCATCGCCAAACCATTAAGGAGAATATCTGAGTGACACTCTGATTTTGCTCCTCTTGCTAATGCGACAGGAATTGAGCTGAACTAAAATGCTAAATGAATGAAGCCTATCTCGGCGTGGTTATTACCGGGGCAAACATCGGCCATGGAAAATAGCTTTAATTTCATAATAATTGCTAGATGGACGTGACTCGTTAGAGACACAATATGAGAGCGAAAGGGGCGGGAGAGAGAGGGGGAGGGAGGGAGGGGGAGGAACTCTTCTGAGGATGAATGCTGTTAGTTTGGCTGCACCACTTTTGCTCCCACACGCTGCAATTTACACAAACTCATTGATGAGCGATACTGTGGCCTGATGAGATGGAAATGGAGAGAATTAGTTGCACTGTCATTAGCACGGTGGAGATATGAAATACTTCATTTAGGAACTAAAACACCCCTGAACGAGTTTCCACACAGGTTCACATAGTTTAACACTTTTATAGTTCCCACAGGTTTGCATTTAACGCTAATAGGCTATTACACATGCATCACATCATAGCATTCACAATTTTCTGATGGCTTTACTAATGAATGTGATATTTAGTTTCAGAACTACTCACTTCCTCAGGCCTTTGGGAACTGCTGCTGTCCCGTGTCTCCATTACAGCTTTTAGTCCATTTATTTAACACATTGCAGTGTTAAAGGGATAATTTGACATTTGGGAAATAAGCTTTTCACTTTCTTGTAAAGCTGTTAGAGGACAAGATTGACACCACTCTCGTATTTTTCACTTAAAGGGAGACACGCAATTTTTTTATTATCATGCACTGGTCAATTTTGAGAGTTTGGGCTATTAGACTTCCTTTGAGACTGGTGGACAAAAGTTTCCAAAATACACATTTAGGTGTGATTTTTGCAAATGATCACTTATTCTAAACATAAAACATCAGAAAACGTGTACTACGAAAAGATAATTGTCTTAATGTAAGCAATCAACTGTACATGTTTCATGGTGATAGCTATTAATTAAAGGGGCTCTGTGGAATTTCAGGCTGGTTGGCTTCGCTTAGCTCAAATACTGGGTGTATGGAGAGCCACGTTCTGTTCAAAGGTAACAAAATCTGCCCTCCAGCCATTACAAAAGTTAGTGCCAACATGTTGTATCTCAACTGTTTAGTCTCGTCAGTATTGGAGGTTGCCAAGCCACTAGTGGTGACACCAGGAGGTCACTCCTCCTGGTTGACATACAGTTTGAAAATACCCTCACATAAAACCACAAAGTGCTGCATTTGCACTTGAGGTTTTTGTACGTATTAAACCAAAGAGAGAAACTGTGTTACTTAATGAGTATAAAAGTGTTTTTAACTTTGAGTAGGCTGGCTGTTTCCCCCTGCTCACACTATTAACCCTGCTGGAAAAAAAACAGCATAGACCTGCACCAAAACAGCAAACAACATGCTGGTCTTGCTGGTGACCATCATAGTAAATGTTGTTCCAAAACCATCATTCTGTTATGTTGTCATAGCTTTTGTGTTGGTGTTGTTCCTTGAACATCATCGTTAATGTTCCTCCAGACCACCATTTCAACGTGGGACAGCAACAAAGGCTGCTCCTGCAACGAATGGGACTCATTGGAACATGTTGTTATACTGTTCACCAACTACTTCTCTTTGGTTTTCTGTCTCTGTTGGTTCAGGTTTAGGCAACAAAAATACTGGGTTTGGGTTGAAATAAACCCTTTCACAATGTTAGACACGTGTTGGAAAGGATAACTTTGCCCATGTGTGGATTTTTTTAATCATTTTCCCTGATTGACAAAGCCACGACATTAAAAAACATGTTTGGTCGGTTGCAATTTTGGTCCGGGAGCAACATTAATTATGATGTTCCAGGATCAACACCAACAAGTCGATATCTGATCGTGCGTGGTTTCATATTCAACCTACAGCTGAGAGTGATAACCATGTTCTCGACTCACGCCGGGGTCAGGATGCCCCTTAACAAGTGTTTCATAAAGATTCCTTTTTTGATGCACCGATTCTAGCAATGTTTCCCCAGATGTATTTAAAGTATAGCTTGTTTAACACAAAATGGGGCTTTGTGTGGAATTCTACTCCAAGAGAAAACTGAATTGAAGTTAGATCTTTCACAATAGGATGAGTTCAGCAGATGTTGAGAAGACATGACGATTTCTCAAAAGCAGAGGAAAGGAGTGTGTCCACACCTCAGTCCCAAAGCCTTGATGTGCTGTTGGAACTCTCCTCATCTGTGTCAGCTCGGTAGAGAGTGTGTAGCGCTGCAGCTGAAAACAGAGAAAGAGCTATCTGAAAACCAGCCATCCCCCCATGAAAACAGCCTTATTTGCTTCCTTGAGAATAAATCAAGTTGACATTGAAAGCTGAACAATAATGACAAAAGCATCCAGAAAACTGCTTTCCGAAAAGCCATCAAACATTTAATAGTTACCTTAAAACCTGCCAGGTCACTGTTTTGTGCTGTTCTGATTCTTATTATTGTCAAGCGATGAAGGTAAACTCTCTCTCGAGCTATAGGAGGGTAATTTAGTCACATTTTCAGCGGCATTTGAGTTTTGGTCTATTATTTCCACTGTCTGAAAAAAAAGGGCAATTAGCCTGCCGCTTGACGCAATTCCTTTTACCCAATAGTTGCTCTTTTCATTTTTCTTAACGAGCCATTCTTCAAGGGATAATAGTGTACACCCCCGCTCTGCCCCTCAAAAAAAAAAAAGCCAAGGTAGAATTACAAAAAATGGCTTTCAGTGTCAGAAATGGCCAGTTGCTTGGGATAACAACTTTCCTCTACATCCCACTGAAAAATATGAGCATGTTTCAAGGCAGAGTGTTCGTATTTGTTGCACAAAAAGTAGGAATGCTGTCTGGAGGATTGTGATTGGCTGATTGCACATTTTGACACATGTTCCCATTTGGAGTACAGAATGGAAGTTACAGTTACCGAAGATTTCACAAAACCCAAATTAATGAATGAATAAATGTCTCTCAGTATGTATAACACCAGAGTCCTTTGATGAAATGTACATTTAAAGCCTCCTCACACAAAGGTTTCACGTGTTTTCGCTTTATTTTACTGCGTCTTTTAGTTTTTCTCTTGCGACTATAAAACTGAGGAACCGGTTCCAGCAAAATGAAGTCCACTGTACAGCGATCACACAGAGCATATTTGGCTCTCTAATTATAAGTGTTAACACATTGCTGTGAATAATCGCTCGCAAGTGCGTCAGCCAAAGACAATTACATAAACAGTCTACGCTTTCCAACAGCAAACACACTGTTTCAATCAGCTTAATGTAAGATGAAAGCGGTGTCAGCCAAAAGCTGATCAAAAGATCTCAAAATTTACATTTATATTTTTTACAAATTCTGTATTTGTCTGTGAATTGTCCAGATTCAGACTTGTGTTATCATGCCACATTTTTCCATTTTTAATCTCTGTAAGTGATTTGTTTTCTTATCTCTGTGTTTATTGAAATTCTCTCAGAGTAATCTTTTCATTGCGTGCCAATTAGGCAAATAAATGAAATATTTTCAAATTTTCACAGGTTTAAAACTTGACATTTAAAACATTTGCTTGATCAAATTTCCACCAGCTCAGGAGGGAGCAGTCGCTCTGGTGGAGTTTGTCTCTCCGCCACTAGATGTCCCTCTTGCTTTAGTCTGGAGGCTGCCGTGTTGTGATTGGAGTGTGTGCCTGAGCCATCTGTCCATGACTTGTCTCTTCAGACCCCGGGTTCATCCATCATGTCCAGGGGTGCTAGTCGCTCTAAAACCAAACAAGAAAACATTTCTTTATTCCTCCGCTTCATCTCTCTCCTCTCGCCTCTTTCCACTTTCCTCTCACATTCTCCACATTCTCTCTCTGTCTCTCCGTCTGTCTCTTTCCGTCCCCCTGCCTTCGATAAAAGGATCACTTTACTGTTTATACAAGGGGAATGGTGTTGTTAACAGGTGTAGGGTAATGGGATCCCTACTGGCAGCCAGGCACGGAGAGGGTCGCACCCCTCCTCTCCTCCACACACTCACACTCACACCAGCGATACTCTTCTGATGGATTGCACCAACCATTCATCTAAATTATGTCACTGGCAATGAGCTATCAGTTCAATCTGGCCTAAACGAAGCACAGGGTTTGTTTCTGTTGACACTTCCTCAGCATTCACTTCTCCTCCTGATTACTGTCAGGGCCTGTAGGAGTGACGCAGCTCGGCCAACGCGCTGCTGGGTCCCCAGTTTGACGCCGCGCGCGTGTGTGTGAGTGTGTGTGTGGCCCTGTTTTCACTGCCACTTTACAGCTGTTGAGAAGCTCTAATCAGGAAGAGGATGAGGACTTTGAATTTGCATTCAGCGACTGCGGATTGCTTTTACATGAACCCTGACACACTGAGAATTTAGCACTTATCAGGTGAAAATTTACGCAAGGCGAAAAAAAGTATTATAAAGGTCAGCGCGAGTCTGGTGCTCGACTAGACCTGTGCGATGGCTTCCAGAGTTAATAATGGCGGATAGATCAGTCCTGTTTGACATGGATATACATCCAGGCTAATATGACTGTGTAAACAGAAAGGCGTTCCTCTACTCCTGCCATTTTAATCTAGTCCAGCCATTTTGGATCCCGTGTTTCTCTTCTCTTCCAGCCTTCCTCGAGCTCCTCCTCCGTGTGTTTAATTCCTTTTTCTCCTGGCGTCCCTTAGAAATACTCCCAGCTGCATAACAGATGTCAAATATATTTCTTTCTTTCTCGTTCTGTTCTTTCTCTTTCCCTTTCCCTCTGTATCCTCCTTTCCCTTCATCTGTATAACTCCCTGATGGCCATGATGGTGGCTGAATTCATAATTTTGACCACACAGCTGACATGAGATATTACAGCTAATCTGTGATAGCAACACAGGCTGTAACATCATTTACATTTATTACACTTCTTTGTCTTTTCTGGCCTCTCTTTTCCTCTTTTCATTTCACTCGTTCTTTCTTTCTCACAAATGTGCAGTTCGCCTGGAGGAATTCCACCCTCCTCCAGTCAATGCTTTTGGCAAGCAGAGTGATGGGGGACCGCAGACATACTGTAGTGAGAGTGCAAACAGTGAAAAGTTATTCTCTGGTCTTTTCCTCTCATTGAGTAAAATTATCCCGGGGATAGAGTTTGATTCATTGAGCAAATTCCTGGAGCTGATTATTCGACCATTATGCTCGTGTAGGTTCATTCATCATGGGAAGTTTGATAATGTGGGGCCCCCTTTTTCCTGATGGCTAAAAAACAGGCTCATGGTTCAGACGTCTGAGCTAGACGGGGGTGGAGAACGGCAAACAAGCAGAAATAGAGGAAAGAGAAAATGAGGAGAAGCCACTGACATTACGCTGGTTTTGTGATTCGCTGGTTAATTGAGCCTATCTAACACGTTGTTAGCTTGTTATTTCAGATAAACAACCCAATAAATGTTCCCCAGATTACATTATTACAGTTGTAAAATGTGCCCAGGGAATCAGTTCCTCTATAGAAAAAAAAAAACTGGTGATCGCGCCTCCCCCATACTCATTGTTTTTTATTGAGTTCTTCACCCACAGCAGCCAAATATAGAACTAAAGCCGCGCTGATAGAAATAATGTGCAATACTTAGTTTTGAATCTACATTCCCAAACGTTTTAAAATGCACGTTTTACCCATGCCTGACAGCCAAGTTCACAAGACTTACAAAAGAAAGCCCTTTCACAACATTTGCGTCATTCCTTTGATGTCTAGACATTATATGTTTCGTTTTTTCTTTCTTTTTCTTTTTTTGAGAAAATAAAATCCCCACATCTGACGGGCTACTATGTCATCTCCTAAGAGAGAGGTACTTGACTGAAGTCACTGTGTAGACAGTACAAAGCTTCCATATTGGTCCATATTCATGAAGGTGTAGCTATTACTGACATATTTTCTTATGGGAACAAATCACCAGCAGGGTGTGAAGAAGCTGCAGTGTAGACTACAGTCTCTAGAGCTTTGTCACATTCAGCTGATCTGAGTCCAGTCTTTGTGTTTCGCCTGTCGTCTGAGGAAGTTCCCATGGGCGGGACAGTTTTTCGCCCCTCTCCCTTATGAGAGTCGGTGGGTGGATGGGGAGAGGAAGGGCTGAGTGAGTAGCGGGTGAGTGGGGGTGACAGGAGGTAAGATGGAAGGTGAAGATCAATGAGGTTCAATGGGAAAAAAAGGTGCAAAAGTCAAAGAGAACTAAAGAGACAGAATGAGAGAGCATCTGTTGTGTCTTGTGTACTCAGCAGTTTGGGTTTGGCCTCCAGTCTTTCAGGGTTCAATCTGAAGCTGATGATCTATTCCTGGGAGGGGTGGAAAAGACAAACCATGGCCAAGTCTCTTATTTTGTAGTGTACTCAACATGCGATGCTTACTCTTCTCCGTGCAGCTGTAAGGACTACAAATGGTTACTCCACCACAAAAGTATTACATCAGAAAATCTCCAGAGAGGAGACACACATTCCATGAGCAAACTCCATAATAGCCTTTAGATTGCAGAGCTATTGTCTATACGTGGTGTTTTCCTCCCCTCCTTTGCCATTTGTACACCAAAATTAGCATGTGCAGTACATGCAGGTTGTTTTTAAACGTGGGAAAACCAGAAAAAAGATTACGATTGATCCCAGAACACAAATTAGCCTGTCTTATTTTGTCTTTTGTTTGTCACATTTGACATCACAAACGTGGGAGACAGGGAACACTAGAAAGCAACATGAAGGCCAGTGACAATGTTACGGCGGCCGTTTTTTAGGCAACACATCACAATAAGGGAGACAACATTTTTCAGTAGTTACTAGGGAACAAATGAGGAACTAAATGTTAGTTAACCATTGGTTAATGAGTAGCCCCTTAACTTAATAAAAAAGCTAACAATTACTGAATGATTACTTAATTAAGAAATGAATGAGGAACAAATCAGGAAATACTCGCTGTTGAATTGTTTGTTCTGAAGAAAAATTACGGGGTCCTGATTCATTCCTCACTTGTTTCTTTATTAACTATCATTGCAACTGAATAAAATTTGACTAGGAGTTACTCATTAAGTAATGGCTAATTAGCAGGCAGTTCCTCATTCATTCCTGATTTGTACCCTGGTAATGACTCAAAACATTAAAAAAGTGTTACTATTTTTTATATCTATTACTCCAGTCTCTTTTAAACTCAAAGCTGAATGAATGATGTTTGGGTGGTGCTGGAGCTGAGATGAAAAACTATTTACAAGCTAACGTCCGGAACTTCAACACTTTGTTATCGTTGTCGCACCGCTCTCCACCTTGTTGTCATATTTCCATCACTGCCGATCTAAGCTGGAGCCGATAAGATAAGAGATCAGATAGAACTCTTTTACCCCAAAGAGATTCTTGTCCTCAAAATGACACTAACATAAGAGTCAAAACATGAAAACACAAGCAAATGTGTAAAAAATAAATGAGTTAATAAGTTTAACAAAAAAAATAGGTAAACTAGAATAAAATTAATGGAGAAAAGGAGGCATATGCAATGATATTTAGTAGTATAAGTAATAATAAGTATTAGCCAAGACCACTGCAGAGTCATCTGACTCATGTATGAATGCCCATTGTATCCCCATGAAGACAAAAGCCTGATGTTAGTGTACATGTGTTTTTTGTCCAGTATGTAAGTTCTTGAAATGGACAATATTTTGACAGAGCCAAAAAAAGCAGTTTCCTTTTCATGCAAGCAATTATTATCAGTGAGTGTCACCTTGATTTCTGATGAATTCACTGTGATTAATGCAAAAGACACTTTTAACTGTTTGCCGACCGCTCACAGACTTTTGACCTTAACAATGCCGCTATTGATCAGCTACACTGATTGTTTTTCTTGTGTTTGTTGAGACCATTCCTCTCTTTGCCGATATTCCTCCTCCTGCAGGATGACATTGAACATGCGTCGGGTTGAGCACACACGGGACTGAGGGTTAGCAACAAGTCAATAAGTAAAACACAGCAGAGCAGTGAAGGTTGTGGAGGTGCTGTATGCACGCGGACTGCTAAATGTGTATCTACCTGTGTGCATTAGTGCGCTTGCATGGCGATGGCTCCGGTAGTCTGTTACGAGGCCTAGGTATTCCTCCTCTACCTCATTAGTGCTGATTTACGCCACAGCTAGGTGAAAGCAGGCAGGATGGACCTCCCACCTCCCCCACGCACTCATACACACACTGCCCTGCACTCCCCCCCCCCCTCTCTCCTCTTTCCCTCTCTTTCCCGATCTCTCTCCTTCTCATTCTCCTGCCACGCACAGACAATGGGGCCCTGGAGAATACCGGCTTGTGCTGAATTATTCAAATCAGCAGTGGCAGCAAGCCGGAGAGCAAAGGAGAGAGGCAAGGAGGTAGAGGAGAGAGAGTGGGGGAGCTAGAAAGTGAGAGAATGCGGGATGGTGGGGAGAGGATGTGGAGGGAGAGAGAAAGAGGTAGATGGAGAGAAAGGCATTGTAGAAGTGGTGAATCTCGTTGTCTCTGCATGCAAATCGCCTCTTGCTCCTCGCTCCCTCCCTCTCTCTCCCCCTCTCTATGAGTCACCCCCTGCCCTTCACTGCTTCATTAATACACATCTGTACCCCGGCCCCCCCCCTCCACCTCCACCTCCACCCCCCTCTCTCCGCTCTCTCCGCTCTCTCCCAGTGATGAGGGAGAGAGAGAAACAGAAGAGTGGGGGAGGAGGGGATGGTGGGAGGCGGGTAGACAGCGGCGGCAGCACGCTGTTGGCAGGAGGAGAATGTGCCGGTAATTAGCCAGCACCGGTACAGACGAAAAAACCCAGGAAGGAGAAAGGAGAAGAAGAGGACGGGAAAAAAGAGCAAAGCTCTGAAAACAAGCCTCCTGCCAGGCTAAACTCCCCAGAGGCGAGACCTGGACATGTCGGTGTGCAGTCTGGGAACAAAGGAAGAAGAGGAGAGCAGGGGGAAAGATGGGAGGCTGAAGAGTGGGCCCATGACAGCACCTGCAGAGATGGAGAATCTGATTGTGTGTGTGTGTGTATGGTGTGTGTGTGTGTGTGTGTGCGGGCATGTCAGCATTATTTCCTTGTGATTGTGTATGCCTCTCAGTGAAGGATGCCTTCAGATGCACAGATTCAGGATTCATCACCAGAATGTCTACTTCAGGCTGCAGAGTAGCAGTTATATTTTATTATTTTATATTCAAAACAATTACAGATTCTCCCGTCATGACAGGATCCCTCCGACGCTGACTACATTACATGATGACGTGATTTATTCAGACAAAAAGCCAAGAGAGGTCTGTTCTTTTAGAATTCATCAGCAACACGCTTGTTGGACAGTTTAATAATAAAACATAATAGCACATGAGCAATGATTTCTGCTGAAGATGTTGATATCCCTACTGTCATTTTCTCTACAGCTTCAAACATGAATCAGCTAATTGTCCCGCACCAGCATTTGTCATATTGTGCAACAATCTTAGCTTAACATGGCAGATGGCATCTCCCGAGGTCACGAAGGTGCGATTTCCCACGATGGTGTGACGTGAAAGAGACACTTCATCGCCAGATGTCGTCGAAGGTTAATGAACTTAAGTCTAATGAAGAGTCTCTGACCTGTCATTACTAATTAACTAAGAGGCTCTAAATTTTAACGCTGGGCTCTTTTATACAGAGCTTCAAAAATGAGCGCAAGTGGAGACAAAGTGTGTGCCTGTGTGTGTGTGTGTGTGTGTGTGTGAGGGAGAGCGAGAGAACTTGACCCTTGAGTCCTTTGCTAGCCTCATTAGTGAGAGGACTTGGTTCATTAAATGATGTGAGCGAGCGGTGTGGGCTAAGCACGGATCACACACTAAGAGGCTGTCCCTGTGTTTTTCTTCTATTAATTTAGTGTTTTTGCGGATGAAAAAATAAAACGCGGTCCGTCTCAGACACACCTGTCTCCGCTGATTTATGCAGAGAAGGGCGTCATGGGTCCTGCGCGTCAAACAAGCTAATTGGCTGATTCAGAAGTCTGTTGGAGGATGGGTTTAAAGCTGAAAAGATGCATTTATTCGTTTGAATTCAAGTATTCAAGTCAAAAGGCAATTTTCTTGTGAGGAAATTTAAACTTTAATCACGCAGCTTCATGCTTTTTCTTTTTTTAACAAGTGCACACGGTGTCATGTCTGGAAAGTGAAGGCCTAGCTTGCGAACGTTAGAACTGATTCCTGAAGATCATACTTTCTGGTCTTATTATATCTTCTGTTGGCAGCTCATGAATACTCAATGTTGTGTTTGCCCAACATAAACATACAAAGGAGGAGGGTCTACCTGGCGATGGCTGTCTCTTTTCACTTGGTGCAGTTGTGCAGTTGTTGCTGTGGCAAATGACCAGGCTGTCCTCAACTAAATAGTTTCCTAGTCTTATCATTGCACATGCATGATATTAATTTGACTAAGACCCAGACCCAGATACCAAAACAAGGACGCTGTGTAAAAACATTAATGAAACAAAATGTTACAATACATTTGGACATATAGTCAATCAAAAACAGCACCAAGACAATATATTTAATATTTTACCTCAACGACCTTATTGATCTTTGCAAACACATGCTTATTTCAAATTTGACGGCAGCAAAATATTTCCAGCTAGTTGGGACAGGAGCTAAAAAAAATTGGAACTGTGTGGAAAGCTTTAAAAACACTTGAACTAGTGTTCATTTTGACAGCAAATTCTGATTTAGTCTTAGTCTTTTTAATAACACACCATTTAGTTTTAGTCTTATTTTAGTCATCTGCAATCTTTTAGTCTTAGTCTAGTCTTAAATCTTTTAGTCTTAGTGAGTGGTAAATCTCTCTCTCAATTCAATTCAAATGGCTTTATTGGCATGAGCTAACACTGTACATATTACCAAAGCAAGCCTTTGGAAATAAAAAATAATAATAATAAAGGAAAACAATATTTATATTAAATTACTTATAATCTATAATGTTGGTAATACTCTAACTATGACTGACTCAATCATAGTCACAATCAATCAATCTCAGTCAATAAGTAATTAATAACAATGAATCAATCAATCAGTTTGTGTCAACTGAAGATGTCCTCGCTCTCTCTCTCGATCGAGATGAGTCGTCTGTAAATGTAGCTTCAATTTGCTAGTGTTTTTGCTCCACACTGTTTGCGGACGGTCTGGTTGTCATATGTGTGGTGTGCCCAGATGTCAATTCTTCGTTTTCTAGCTCTGACATTTCTGTTGTTCATGAGGTATGCCGATGCCCTCGGATCGGGTGCACTGCAAAACGTTTCTAACGAGCGAAGTCAGCTGAAATCCGCCAAAGCTGCCGAACTAAATATCATGTAAACAACCTAACTCTTGTGAAAACGTCCACGAAACTGTGCAAGTTCTGCAAACTCGTCTTTGTTCTTCTTCTGTGTAAATGCTGCTGCCTTTGTTCAGCTTGCCGTGGCTTTTTAAAGTGGCTCTGCTGCTTCTGCATCGATCAACCTACCATCAAAAGATTCGCTCTGATTGGATCTCTTCTCCATTCGTCCCTCCCTAACATTTTCGTCTCGTTTTTATTCGTTGACTAAAGTGTCAGTTATATTTCGTCACAGTCTTCGTCATCATATCAGTTGATATGAGTTTCGTCATAGTCTTCAGTAACGAAATTAACACTAACTTGAACATTCCACAGGTAAACAGGTCCATTGGTAACAGGTGACAGTATCATGATTGGATATGAAAAGGACATCCTCGGAACACGAGCCCATGATCATAGTAACACCCTTTATCAATAAAGGAAAATGACACACAGAGCTCTGAAATCACAGTTGGAACTAAGCATTAGCTAACTGACCATGTCTTTCAAAGCTGCCAAACCATGTAATATCAACGTCACACGACACACTGTGGCCCAAAAATACTTTTTTCCCATAAGCTTACATGATGAAAGAGCTGCATGATGAAATCAATTCATCACTACTCAAGTGAGCTGGGTGCTTGGATGTTAGCCGGCTCGGTCGCTGGGAGCCTCCAGTGCGCACACTCGATGGGCCGCACAACACGGAACGTCTGGGAAAGGAAATACCCATTTTCTCTTTGTGTTTTTGCGTTTTCTGCTCTGCCCTCTTAGACTTTGCCTCATTTGTGTTTAGCTCAACTGTTGAGTGTTTATTCTGTAATATCGTCTACCTGCTTTTGCTTTTTTTGTCAAAGTACTTTGAAAACTCTGTTTTTAAAGGTACCACTCTTTAAATAATAGTAATAATAATAATAATTTTTATTATTATTATCAGTTGGTCCAAAAATTCCCTACATCCCTGACGAGCTAATAAAGAGGGAAAAAAATTACTGACATTATTTTTGCAAAAAAACAAACAGACAAACAAACAAAAATGTCATTGGTCAAAACTTCAATAACCCTGCAAAAAAAATAGAACTTAAAACTTCCATCAAATACTTTAAGCACACTAGTTAAAGCAGTCATTTCTTGGCAGAAATACATTTAGATTTCAGTTCAACTTTAAAGATACAGACGATGTTTCTGCACATGTCTTTCATGCACGTAGCCCAGAACACTGCAAAAACCATGAAACAAAAATGTCAAAAAGTGGAAGTCTGACATGGAAGTACAATATGTCAAAAATCAGAGTTTAAAGGCAGAGAACTCATTCTTTTCCGCTCCCTCCTTGCTATCATTGATGTTTGGTGGCCTCTTGTGACTTGGCTATGGATCAATTCAGCCCCACGCGCCTCGGAGCGTCAGGCTCGTCCAGCCATGCAAAGCCCCAGGAGAGACTGGCTGCGGTCTGACATGCTCCATGCTTCCTTCCAGCGGCAGCAGCCAGCGGGCCGGCCAGTCTGCCCAATCTCCCCACACACCGTTTGGAGTGTCAGCCCAGTGTGCTCTACTGGGAGCTGAGCTTGGCAGTGCTGGTTACAGGGCTCAGATGGACCGCTGATGGGGCCTTCTGCCCAGCAGCCCCATGAGGGCAGGTAGAGAGGGTGAGGGAGACAGGTGTGTTTATGTTCCACTTGTTGCCCCCTCCTCCCTCCCCACAGAGGCCGGGACGGATGCCCATGACATTGATTTTGGAGGAGGAGAGACAGAGAATCAGACAAAGGAAACAGAAAGGGGACATGTGATGGACGGAGAGAAAGGAAAATGGGATGTGATGGTATGAAAATTGATCTCATAAAACCTGCTCAATACAAATCAATAGAGGCTTCCTGTAGGATGCAGTCTGTGACAAAGGCTCCCCCTCTGTGCATATGATTTCCTCCACTAACGTACGGCCTTAGGCAAGAAACACATTTCCAGGAAATCCATTTTTCTCAACGCTCCCCGGGCAGTCTTGAGTAGTCCCTTCATAGTCATCAGAGCCTTTTTGGAACATTCTATGAATATTACAGCATGCATAACGCATAGGGTGTCTAGGTTGATGACTGAAGCGGAGTCAGGTTGTGTGGCTCAGCAGGTTGCAAGGCTTTGAGTAATCAGGGTTTGGGGATTCTAATTAGGACAATTAAGTCCTAATTACAATGTAAACACATTCTGCTGCCAAAACCAGAGACCCCTAGAGTGAGGCCTCTGTACCGTAGCCTCCCACTCTGCTCCGCTGTCTAAAGAACAGCGTGGCCCCCATACTGTACAGTCCTGTACACACTTCCACTGATGAGGAAGTTCTTCGTGGTCCGCAACGTATGACTCAGCCAAGCTTAAATGCTCTTTTGTTGCAGGTTTACCAATACGTGCTCAGTGCATTCTGCTTGTGTCACTGGACATAATGAAGATATTAGGATCATAAGAGCTATCATATGTCACAGCCTGGTCTCCAGCTGTGTGTGCATTAGTCATACATTGTGCTTTTTGCACCATTCCGTTATCCACATGAAGGTTTTCAAGGTCCCTGATGCCTTGGGATGGCAGCTGGCCCCACCTACAATCGAGAAGCGTCAGTATTTGACGAGGTGGGATATGAGACCACCTAATCAACTTATTCTAACCCAAACCAAAATCTTTCCCAAAACCTGACAAAGTAGTTTAAGTGCCTTCAAACAGCGACCGCTTTCGTAACGCTAACCACGCGTTTATCAGACGGCATTAAATGACACGCAAAAAGCATCAAATGTGCGACATGGCAGCAAAAAGTTCTTAAACGTGGTGTGCTATTTAAACGCCGTCCCATGAGATCACATGGGCTGTCACTCTGGGATTCAGATTTTTAAATGTGTATATTTGTAGTCAGTTTACAGGTGTCAAAATGTCATTGTGAACATACTTCCTTGTTGTTATGTGAATAGGGGACTCCAGCGAAAATAAATATCAGAATCAGTGCAGCAGGACTGGAGGTGCTGCCTTTTAGTATTCCAGAACTGGCACCTACCTAACAATGTAGAGATTCAGGTGTGTTATGCGAGTTGTAACCAATGTAGCATCGAGTCTCAAGCAGACATGCGGAGGAGGCTTAAGAAATCTTCATGTGGAGTCACAAAAGTCTATAAACAACTTGATTTACACACATGCAGTAGCACTCCCCAAGACTTTTTGGACAAGACCTAGAGAAGTCTTGATTTTCAGAAGAACATGTAACTTGCAATAAACTGGTTAAAATATCCTTAAAGTAGACTTTTTGCATGTGAAGAAATGTAGGGGAATAGCAGGAACTGCACGAGCAGCTGAAGTTTCAGTTGTAGAAACACTAAAAGGGATTTAAAGCAACAAAATGTAACTTCCTGGAGAAAGACCGTTGATTGTCGAGTCCCCTCCCAAGATCGTCGGATACCGATGCTTTGGGTTGGCAGCTCGGGTGGAACGCCGACGCCGAGCAGAAGTATTTGACGATCTGAGGGTGAGACTCTGCGTTCGACAATCTTTCTCCAGGAAGTTACATCTGTTCGAGTCTAACAGCCAAAAGAATTGAAAAATATGATAAAATATAGAGCTCTGAGTCTAAGCCCTGTAGGTTACTGCAGAATATTCGAAATCTTTTCGACTTGTAGATTTTTGAAACATTCAAATGTATTCTCCCATGTCATCCACAGATTAAAGGAATATTTTATTAAACAGCGCTGTCATGTGTCTATTAATACATTGAATATGTAGAGATACATGTGTGTAAATTATGAATGTAAGCGGGAAGAGGTGGTGATTGTTCACTGTGTGCATGCAGCGTGTTTGTGCACATGAAATATGATTTAAATATATAATATAATGTGCATGCAGAATCAGCCTGTAGTCATCATCTCTCATCCTTTCATGAGCTCACACACACACACACACACACACACACACACACACACACACGGGCGCATTGCTTTTGTTTTTCTTTGTGTATGTGCTTTCAAATATTCAACAGCATTTCATCTTTCATTCTAAAGCAACTTAGTAGCTCTGGATACAGGCTGAATATTAATTATCGCGGTTCTCTCTGGCATTTATGCCTCTGTTACAGTTCGTATTAAAGCGACATGCGCGTGAACACAGGTGAGTGCAAATGTATATGTGATATGGGTCAGTTCGTGAAGGAACCGCGAAATGGCATGACAATACTGTCACCGGTAGAATGGTAAAGTGATTGAACACAAACCCATTTTCAACCCACCATCTGACCAAAACCAGCTTGTAACAGCCATGCAAAAAAAAAAAAAAAAAAAAAAAAAAAACATCACCATGACACCACCCACGGCTGCTGCCGGAAAATGGAGGGGGAGTAAACAGACAGAGGCAGCAGACAGGACAGCGACGGTTGTTCCCCCATCAGCTCTGCAGGCTCAGAGATGAGAAACATACAACGCAGGAGCTCCTCGGAGAGAGCGCAGGGAGGTGACAGGGTGTCAGGTGGCTGTCACTACCCGGCATCAGGATTCTTTGCAGCGGAGAAAAGAAAGTGGTTTGCTGAGGTCAAAGAGCCACCGCGAGCTGTTATACCTTTGAGGGGGAAGAAAATATGCTCAGATTTTCCAGCCTCAGCTTTTTCTAACTTTTATATGCTGGCGATTTTCCTCCCTCCAGCGCTTCATCATTCTCATAATTCATCACTGCCGTGTCCTTTTTGGCAGTAAGTCGCTATCAGTGTAATTGGCGGTAGGCCTCAGCATAATGAGGCCTTTAAATGTATGAGGTCTTTGATGTCCAAATTCTTTCTTACAAACTCATTTTATTGTTAACAAGTGATGTGTTAAAGTAATAATGCGAAAAAAATGCCTTTTGAATATTTTTATTTATATATTACAAGTTCTTACGTTCCTTACAGTGCTCGAAACAGCAGAGTTGTGTTCCACATTTTGTTATGTGTTGGGGACCGATCATGCCAGTTTTTAGTACAGCAGGAATCCTGGCTGCCCTTCGGCACCCAGCCCACCTCCAGAACCACATAAGCACCTTAATTGTCACGCCACTTCCCATTACACATGTCATTCCTCATGCCACGCTCCCATGCCCATGTGCCTGGCCAGCTGCTCAGAAGGGGTTGGAAAACAAGGACAGGGCAAGGTGTCACTGATACCATGCATTCATGTCACTTAAACTACAGGGTTGTAAATGAACAATAACCAGTTATATATGATCACGTATCATCAAGCAAGGATTCATTTATGAGACCAAATATCTTAAGACGCATAACAGTTTGTATCAGTGCTGCCGCTGACTAAAATGTTTTTTGTAGTTTCTGTTGGTATTAAGACGTTAGTCGACTTGTCCTGGCATGTTTGTAACATTAACGTAATTGTTTGAAGCGGAAACAGACAGCTTCTCCGAGCATTTCTTTGTGGTTTAACTTTAGCTGCGCTGTCGCAAACAATGTGTTAGCAACATGGCTACTGCTAGCATCCTGGCTAATATGTAGGCCGGTGCGTTACCTACTGGTCTAGTAGAAAGAATGCTGGTTTTGAACTATTTGGTGGTAAGAAGAAACATATTCCAACAAAGGAACAGACTTTGACACAACACCAGCGCATTGTAGAGTTTTGTCTTATCCCAGTTGTTCCACTGTCACCTAGCAAAACAATGTCTCTTCCCATTTAGATTGCAAAATAGCAGACGTGCGTCCTTCGTACCCTGATCCGATGCTTATTTTTCCATTAGAAATCCAGCCCGGTGGCAGACTGAGTAGCATAGTTAAAATTAGGTTTATAAGGAACCAACTTGTGCGTGGATGGAGTCATTTTTCTGCAGCCACTATACTGTTCAGCTGGTATTTACTTTAATATAAGTAAGAGCAAAAAAGTTCTCTTTTGCCAGTTTTTGGGGGCATGGATGATGCACTGCCTGTTAGCAACAGTGCTAACGATTCTGAATTTTTTTGGACAACCAGCAGGCAGACTGAACATTTTGATAATGTTTATCAACAACATGATAACAGTCTGTCTCCTTCCTCCCTGGACTCAGAGTCTTGGTCTGAGCTGGCGTAAATCACCCTGGTAATAAGGTATCTGCTGTTGTTAAACTGGCCTCTTCGGTGTCGAAGGCTGCGTTGGGTCCTGGTCCAGCAGTGTCCGGTGGAAGCCACGAAATGTAATTTAGTTGCCTGCTCGCCAGGCTCTGGTGTCCATTCCACAACACCTCCACCTCAAACTCCAGTCCTAAGGGTGCCAACATCAACACGCACCCGGCTAGCTGCACAGGTAACTGTCAATACTTCTGTCCCCGCTCTACCAACAAGGTGCACTGGGAAACTGGGTCGGCTATGACTCTGGCTTATAAAAACAGTTTAGTAGACTGGTGGGCAGCCTGAGCTTTCATTTCGCATTTGTGTTATTTTACTTATTTATCTTTTTTTCTTTTTTTTAATGTTAGAGTTATCACTTTGGAGAGGACTTTGCCTGCATTTCTCACGGCAAAGATACAATCACACTCTGTTCTCAGGCGCTGGGGGAAAAAAAAGCACTGTTAAGTACATGAGGAATACATTTGAACAGCTTGATATTAGACAGCTTTTGTTCTGTCTCATTACCTTGGCAAATGTAATCGAGGACTCAAAAAAGACTCCATCCTTTTGAGCGCATATGCTCCACCGTACGCTCCTACCTCTCCGAGAAAGAGCTGGTCCTGACAACGCCGTCAGCTCCACCTGCCACCGCTTGGACAAAGCAGAGACTATATTCGGCAAATGAGCCAGGGAACGGAGGCCATGGTTGACTGGTCCTAAGGTGAAGATGAAGGCTGTGTCCAGGGGAGCAGGGAGGAGTAACCAGAAGCCCTTCAAAACGAGACCGTTTCACAGCCGTGATGATCTCACTTCCTGCTGGGCAGGTCCTGCCGAGCGACCTGTGATGTTGTTGCTGAAGCTGGCCGGCCTGAAGCCCCTGGAGGAAGAGGAGGGCGGTGCTGAGGTGTGGAGGTGATGAAAGAAGAAATATACACAGACAGAGAATGCAAACACGCATGTGAACACATTCATCACTGCGAGATCGAACGGGAGACTGAGAAGGAATGGAATAATATCTCAAACCTTTTTATTTCCACAAGCCATTCCAGTATCATTCATAGCAGAACTACAGAGGGACATTTAACCTCACCAGCCCCCCAGCATCTTAAATCATCCTCACATTGTGTGTGTGCTTGTGTGTGTATCTGCTGTGGCTTAATGCGCATGGTTAAATAACTGTTTTCTGGTGGCTTGCAGACTAGAGAGACAGATTAACTGCGGCAATTGCAATTATTACAACGGCCGTTTAATTCCGGACTTGCTCATTAGCACTGAATGAAAAACATTATCAGTCCGTCATAATGAAGATGTACTGGCTATCTGTGGCGAGAGTGTAGAATGTGGCGGAGGAAGCCAGTCACCAGTGATTCCAGTGAAATGTGGCTGGTGAAATGCATTGAATCTGAATGAAGTTCTTTAAAGCAGCGGTGATCAGTGCATCTAAAAAAACTATGACTGGATCTGCTGTTCCTCTCAGGTTTACTGAGCTTTATAGCCTCTTTTAGCTGATTTGGCTTTGGTCTTTTGGTTTGTCTGTTGTCTTACTTTACTCCTCACTGCTCCTATTAATGTCATTTGCGTTTGCAAAAAAACAGTTGGAATGAATTAAGATCTTACTTTGCAAGAAAGACCGGGCAACAGAACTGAGTAGTAAGGTCAACATCTCAACCCGTTAGCCAACAGAGCTAGCTGATAACTGTAGCAGCTTTGCATCATTCTTCACCTGCTAATGTAAGTACTTGCTCATGCTAATTTCAGAGAAACTACAGTGGAAACCTTGGTCAGAAGCTAGCATGTTTCAGGTGAATCCACATCACCACAAATGTCTTCCCATGTCTGGTAGAAAGGGGAGGAAAAGGGAGACAGCGGAAGGAAAGGCAAAGTTAGCCAATTTCAAATAGTTTAGCTTGCTTGAGATAAAAAACAAAAATTTTGACAATTTAATGAGTGATGGCTGAAAGGTTTCAGGTTTTCATTTCAGATATCTGCTCACTTTACTATTACTCTTGCAACTGCCTTCCCAGTACCAAATGGCAGACTGACAATGTTAGTGACTAGCCGGTGAACATGGTGAAGCATTTAGCCGCTCCAGAGCAAGATATTCATCTCAAGAGTCGACGGAGACCAAAACAGAGCTAAGGGGAGAGCGAAATTTGGACTTACTGTCAAATGGCCAGAAACGCAATTCAATTTTAATAACCAAGCCCCCAGGAAGAGCGCCAGGCTTTGAAACCAACTTTCGTAGCTGCCAAACTGTATGCGCTGGCTCTCGAAAATACTTTTTTTCTTACGCTTGTTGTGAGAAAAGCTGCTGTAAAATGGTGGATAATTTTCTTTTAATGCAACCCTCCCAAAATAACTTGTTTGGCTATCATAATTACGGCGAGTTGGTTCAATAACATTTGGAAAGTCTAGAAGAGCACCACAATTTAAACATTTGATTCCCATCAACTTTAGCCAGGCACTAAACCAGAAGTTAGCGCGCTTGGTTGGCAGAAGTCCCTTTCGTGTGCTCACTCTACGGGCCCCACAACACGGAAGGTACGGGTACTTTAACAACTGGGAAGTTCAGCTTTTCTGGTTTCATACGAACGGGGCTCCACCTCCAATGCTGCGTCCAGATTTTAATGAATGAGAGTTTTATCCATGATGTTGACCTCCAACAGCTTGCTAGCATGCTTTGAGGATAAATATTACTTTTCTAAATGCCCTCAATTGAGGTTGTTAGGGTAAATCAATGTGAACATAAGGGTAAACTGGGGGTTTGTTTGGGTTAAAGAGACAGAGAACTGCGTCGTTAGCGTGAGGCAAAAAACAGCAAATTCGATGTTGATGTTGAAAACATATTCAGTTTGAAGAGAGTAACAACACAAGTAATGTCACCACGGAGGGACCACGTCTCATTTCAGATGTAAATTATGTTACCAACAAGCTAAGAAGCAGTGCACCGTCCCTGCCAAGTAAACAAATGCATGAAAAGGGATGTAACCAAAGAATCTGCGTTGCATTATCACGTGGTTAAGTCTTCTATTTCACTTTCATGCTGTTCCAGTTGTCATTAATTTTTAAGTAAGGTCAGGATTCAGAAACTCTGGCTAAGAGTCTGAGAAGTGGGAATGGTTAAAGTATTTATGCAATAAAATTTTAATTCAAACAAAAGAGAGAGAGTCTGTATTTTATTAGGCCGACACAGAAGGGCTACAGAGATTTTAGATGAGGCAAAACTGTTCGCGGACATTTGTCACATCTTTATAGCTACAGACATTTAAGTAAGGGTGATTATTCTGAACATCAGCAGTCATGTTGGTTTAGTTTTGCGGCGGAGATCGTCCTCAGGATACACAGGCCTTTTGTGTACAGCATGTTGATTTAATTCCTTCTCAGAAAGTTTTCCTTTAATTCAATATACAGTGATGCTCGAACAGGATTGGGCTGCCAATTCCCCTGCAGCTGGACATAAACTTTTATTCATCTGAATAATCATCTATGAATCGTGGTTCATAAAACAAATTGTCGTTATAAAAGACATAAAGACATTTTGCGAGCGGCGGAGAGATTGTGGAGTGGGAGACTGTTGAAGAGGAGGCGATGCCGTCGCCTTGTGTGCAGAGCCTTTCCTGTGCTGCTTCCTCTTTTATGGTCTGACCTTTCTCTTAATTGGCTGCCATGTCTTTACACTGAGATTCTGTTGGTCTCCCAGCCAAGTAATTTCTCCCCCTCTTCCAGCTAAAGCGTCTCCCTCTGACCCATAAATTGGAAGTGCTTTAACCTTTCCTGAGTGCTCACTTTATTGTGCTCTCCTTATTCTTTTATCATGCAGATGAGATGGATTTTCAAATCTCAAAAAAGTGACTGGTATCACTCTCACCTGCTTTCTATTAAACGCTTTATGTGCTTGGATTTGTTTAAAAACAAAATTTTTAGCAGAGAGCACATATTAAATGACAGAATGACGTTAATGCGCCCGCCGCAGTCGTTCTCGCTGAAACTCACTGTTTAACTGAACACATGTGCGTCGTGCTGCCTGTTTTTTGCGAGGTTCTGCCAAGAGATAAAAAAAAAAAATCATCATCTCCTCATTATCGCCAGTAATCCCTAATTCACTTAAATCAGCCGGCATGTAATATTCTCACAAAAAACAGATCATAATCAGAAATGATGGCCTAGTTTGCTTATTTCATCCAGTTATCCATAAAAGTCATTACGTGTGCATTAATCAGCCGACTATTAGGCTAAACAAGGTTCATAATATATCTGTGGAAGTGTATGTGTGCGCTCGGGGTGTAA
Source organism: Diplodus sargus (assembly GCA_903131615.1). Classification (NCBI taxonomy): domain Eukaryota; kingdom Metazoa; phylum Chordata; class Actinopteri; order Spariformes; family Sparidae; genus Diplodus; species Diplodus sargus. The sequence continues at coordinate 3,239,821 of CAEMYA010000002.1, read as the reverse complement.
TACACTTGATGTATTGATATGTTTATTTCAATTTATTTCAAGACCTCATCCTGCGACTCTGACCCTGAAATCAATACCTTCATTTATGGTCCACCACCTTCAATCAATTCTGCCCCCGTCTCCTCTCCACGATGGACTGCCTCTGACTGGACACATGTAAGCAGAGCTCCATAGCTCTCTCTCAAGCTCTCAGTTTTTTTTTTTGTTTGTTTTTTTCCCCCCCCACTGGCTGCCTTCTGTGTCGCTGTGCAGTGGGAGGTAACTGGTCACTCAAATCCGAGATTGGCTGCTGGTCATCATCCTACAGCTTTAACCGGCTCTTTGCTCTCCTGCCCTCCTTTTCTCGGCGTCCTCCTCCGGCTTTCACCTCCCTGCTCTGCTCGTGACTGGCAGCTATATGGCTCTGATTCATGACAGACAAAGCACGCGGCCAACGGCAGAATGAGGGAAGCACATGCAGAACAAATGCAAATGGCCCTCGGTTCTGTCATGAGCTTCTTCTCTCTCCCCGCGCGGCGCTCTCCGTCTCGCCGTTTCTGGCGCACTTACCGGCAGGAAGATGTATAATCTCATTCCTAAGAAATATAGCTGCCGCGTACGTGGGGGTATGGTGTGGCATCCCTTTGACCACACTGCAAAATTGTGTTCCCACCAACATAACAAAAAGCCATTGAGAACAAAGCCCAGGCCAGACGAGGGAGATTTAGCTATTTAGCCTGGTCACCTCTTTTTAGAAAAGCACATGGTTGAGGAAAGCCAGGAGGTTTTATTCTTCTTAAAAAGCATGCATGAGCTGGCAGTATTGCTCAAACAGCCCTTTGCCTCCTCTGGATTTATTAGCCAATTTCCACTACCATTGTCTTTCACTTCAATCTCAGAAGTGAGGGTGCACCGGGCAGAATATAGGGCTGCAATCATCCGAGTGTGTGGCGACAAAACCTCCAGCGCTCGCACCTGGAACTCAATAGATATTCATGAACATTCTCGTATTTAGAGAAGGAAATAACTTAATACCGACAGTGTCGATGGAATAATAGCCATTTCCTGCCTGACTTGCAGCCCCTCAGAAAATGAGATTGCGCTGGCCGTCATTTTTCTTGTCTGCTGGGTGTTTCCACGCAGAGGTCTATGGCTGTGGCTATGCTCCCTGCATTGGCAATGAGGCACAGATAGAGAGAGGTGGAGGGAAGAGGGAGGGCGAGAGAGGACGAGCGTGACAGAGAGAGAGAGAGCAAGGGTGACTGAGTGAGATGGGCCGACTTCAACAGGAGACGGAGGATTTGTTGTCGGATTCGCCATGAATAAAAATGGAGGTTAAAAAGAAAATAAAAAACATAAAATATAACAAAATCATAATGCGTGTCATTTTCTAAAACACCATCATGTTGTCTCTCGTCGCACGCTGCTTTCCTGAGGTAAAAGACCTCCAAGGCTTTAGTGTAAACAGGACCCGGCCCGGAGATGCTGCACCCCGGCTGAGCCAAGGCTGATATTTCATTACCATGATTAAGATTGATTACTTCTACACGGGATTGGGAAGACAAGAGTGTCCACTAAGGAAGAGAGACCGAAAAAAGCAGAGTGAGAAAAAGAAGATAGAAGAGGGAACTGAGTGACGTGAATGGATGCCTGACCTGAGAAACAAAGGAATCTTTCAAACTATTCCTTACCATTACTCGGCCTGTCACGTTACCCCCGCCACCGCTCTTATAAATTAACCATCTCACAGAGGAGCTCAATCCCGCAACCCTCTCTCTCTCTCACAATTAGGTTTCTCCTCTTTGTAAGCCTTCCTTATCTCTTTGCTTTTACTCCGGCCTTCATCAGCACAGACATATATCACGATTTTTCCTCTTCGTTCCATTCTTATTCAGGCCTACATCCTCAAGAGTGCACAGCATTCATCATGAGTTTGAGAAGATCCGTTTAAGATTCTTGCGAGGGTCTTTGCTCCAAGCGCCAGGATGGACAAACCTCTAGAAAAATGATTTTGGAGCTGGAACAAATGAGAGCACTCACAATATCAATGCACGCAATTCCAAAATGCATTTTTCGATTGTTATTAGGCACAATAAAGAATTCATTGTGTTGTGTTTTTTAACTTTCATGTCAGGTGGGGACGACAATGGCTTAACAAGCTTGGCACCACAGTTTTCATTGTTTCACAGTTAAAATTTTAGTGTGCGTGGCGGCAAGGAGTGAGTGAAGAGTGAAACCACTGGATAGCGTTTGTAAGTATGAAACCACTAGATACTATCAATGAGAAACTGCTGTTTGAGTTGGTTTTTGTAAGCAGGAAACCACTGGATTTTTCTTTTTAATGTTCGAGACCTTTAAACATTTGTACACCTGAAACCACTGGCTCTCTTGAGCAATGACATTTCAATAATTGCAAGTGTGAAAACCACAGGCTTTTTGTCACCACAAAAAGGGGCCACTGTTTGAAACCGCGTTTAAACAGTTTATAAGCATGACATGAGTGGATAGTCTTAACAAGAGCCCTCTGTTCAAGATATATTTAAGCTATTTTCTTAGCACAAAACCATTGCATATTTTTAAGGAGGTGTTTAAAAACTTAATTTCAACAATGGTCTGTAGCATTTTTAACAGTGGTAAGCGTGGAACCAGTGGCTTAAGGAGAGACTACTGTTCAAGATGTTTTTAATTTTGTGAGCCTGAAACCATTGGATAATTTGAATGAGGCTTAAAGACAATTTCCCAGCTGTGTTTGTGCTGATAGTGCCAGGTAAGCCAAAACACACTCTTTTCCAAACCCAAACCAGGTGGTTTCTGAGCATACCTAACCAGACCAGAAACAGTGGTGTTGTAACACTTTAAAATTGAAAAATTTAATATAAAGAAATTGTCAGGCCTGGGCTTGAAAGAGAACTCAGATGCAGAGTAGGGACGGTTAAAGCAGGCTTTTATTTTGAAAGGATTTCTCTCTTTTGCTCTTAAACAGATCTGGGAAAAGCGGGAAAACAACAAGAGGAAATAAACGAGGCAACAGACCTCAAAGCAAAATACTAAGTAAAGAAATCACTCCCAGGGAGGTAAAGAAAAAGGCTAAGAACTAAACTACTCTAACACACTTGGCTATGAAAAACTTATCACAGAAAATCACCCCAACGGAGAAAAGCAAACCGGCTACAAACTTAAACTACGCTTCTCGGCTGAGCTGTAAAAATTAATAAACAAAAGGGCACTCCAACGGAGGCAAACAAAACGGCTGTGAACTTAAGCTGGCTTCAGTATTGAGCAAAAAACGTACAAACAAAAAACTCACTCCTCTAAGAGGATCAAGATACAGAAATACAAACTTGGTAAACATGGCTTGAAACAAGGCTGTGAAGACAGGCTGGGGTGCATGACTGGTACGAACATCCTGGCACAGGACAAAGGGAGACGCAGACTATAAGAAACATGAGGGTAATGGTGAACAGGTGGACACAATCAGGAATCAGGGGAGACAATCAGACCGGTGAAACATGAGGAAGGGCACGTGACCTGAGACGAGAGGAGAGTTACTTTTCAAAATAAAACAGGAAGACGCGGTACAAAAACCCAGAATGACACAACCCTCACCGCGGTGTAAAAGAAATGTTGCAAAAGTTGCCACATTAAGAGTCATAAAGCTTCAACATGCGCAAATGTACAGTGCCAGTATTTTTTCTATAGATTGGGTGGAATAAATACAGGAAGAAGTGGCTCAGCTTTGGCCATTTCATGTCTCTGCTGCGCACACAGACGGCAGTCTGAAGGGGAAAGTTCTGCTATTTTTGGCGGTTGGTTGAGAGACTAGTTCCTGTAAGTCGCTCTGTGAGAAGCAGAGATGGAGAGAAAACGTGTCTGTGTGTGTTTGTGGTGAGTTTGCGTGGGAGAATAGCAATTTGTGTTGTAGGGAGAGATTTTTTCTATAGAGAGTTCAGAGTTGCAATAAAAGGGGTAGAGACAGAGGAAAAGTGTGGTGAAGTGCTGGTAGTACTCGGGGAGTTGGAGGCGGGGGGTGGAGAAGTGCTTAAATTAATTTGATCTTGGATGCCTCAGAGACATGGCCGGTGTGAGCTAGCCACGCACCCGGACAGAAACCTGAGCAGATTGCACCGCTGCTTTGTATTCCAAATTAATTGGCCTCTGAAGATTGCCCTCCGCCCCTCACAACACTACTGATGCACATTTTCCTCCCCTCAATTAAAAGTGTGTACCCCACATGCAGCCCTCTCCCCCTCGTTCCCAATGACTTCGTTCTCCCCTTGTTACCGAGAACAAACTGGGCCTTCACATCAGGGCTTAGCAGGACTGGCGGGGCAGAAGAACAGTCAAACACAGGAGGAATTATACAATTCATCAGTTTGAGTTTGGTGATTATCATTAATTGCAGTTAAAGGATGAGGCTGCCTATTATTCTATGTTCACTTTTTCTAAACAAATCCAATAAAAAGACCAAAACCAACGACGAATTGATCCCACTGACAAGATGCCTGTGCAGCCGAAGCCTGACGAGCTAATTCGTCTGTGCCATAGATGTCCATTATTATCTTAACACTATTAAAGACACATGACTGAACCGCACTGCTGCACTGGGTGACATGTTCCTTTACTGCAGTGTGCGTGGGCGCTGTTTGTTTTGAGTCAATACCACATTTAACATCCTGCTGCCTTAAATACTCACTAAAGCACCAATTATGTATTGATCCACCGCTGAAAATAGTCCCAGACAAATGTGCTTTTTCCTCATGTTTGAGTAATAAGTGACAAAATCTACAGTGCTCTGTTGTTTTCAGAGGTTACTGAGCCTTGGTAAAGAATAAAACCATATATATATATATGTATGTGTGATGCACAATATGTTAGCAAGTGAATATCAGCTACATCACCATCTTCATTGTGTTGTACCTGCAATCTCAAGCTGCATCTGTCCTTGACTTAGCTGTTGAGGTGCTTGTCATACAATATTGAATGTTGTGTGACCGAATTGTTTTTCTCTCATTTTGACCTGGACTTCTGCTGAAACAAAGAATTTTATTGGTAAAACGTACATTTCCACAGGCATATATCCACTGAAATCATGGTCCATCTGATATTTTTTTCCCCAAATGTTGTGTGAATATTTCGCAGAGGTGTTTATAGGAACCCCCAAAATGACATTTTTAATACATTTCCATACCAATTTTGGTATGGAAATGTAAAATCTATGCTGTTGTTTTTTTTCATAGGAATCAATGAGAATCAATAAAAGACGACCTAACAGTAATTGAACTGTTTACATCAAAAGTCAGAGAAACACAAAGTTAATTTTGTAGATAATAAGACTCAAAATTGTGAACATCTGTTGATTTTCTCCTCATTTGTTGTCTGATATTTTATGTTGTTTCTATACAGCTGGTGATGAAAAGCCCCACACGGAGACACTTTTGGGAAATTCTGGCTTTCAACTTCCTAAATGATTTTGTGTTTTCACTGCTGTGAATTGAGCCTCTAAGGAATTCCGGCGGACTCGAGCATATTGAATATTATTATTTCCTTCACGAGGGTTAATTATTGAAAAGCCTCTATTTAGCAAAGGCGAACAGGCACAATTAATGGAATTGCTGCAGTTTTTACATCCATATCAATTACCAGGTTGAATGCGTGGCAGGGTGCATTACATGTGAAATGTGGCCTGCATAACAGGCCTGATTGTTCAGCTGTTCTGTTCTTTATGAACTGTGAAAGCTCCCTGAACAGCGGGAGGGCAGTTTACAGCTCTACCTGTGACACACAAAAGGCATTATTATCCCGCTCCCTATGACTGAAAACGCCTCTTGATACACTCACAGGAACAATACCATACCATAACAAAACGGTGACGATAAACAAGCAAGAAAATATCTTGACTCCGGCTTACATCCGAATTCTGTGTTTGATCTCTCATACCATAACCTTCTCTGTAAAGTCGGGGGATGAGGAAGTGGAGGAGTGATCCGTCTTGAGGTAAAAATAGTGTTCACAACTGACATATTTATTTATGAGAATTCAGAAGTTTTTGAGGGAGGGGGGGTAAAAATGTAGGATGAATCTATTTATTGAACAAAGGACAGCAAAACACCACAACAAACACCGGGCGAAAAACACTCCAGATCCGAGATATTTCAGTCAGGAGAGATGTGGAAATGTTCTCAGAGGAGAATTGCCCCTGCGGACGACAAATGCCAAAACAACTCTGACAAAGAACGAGAGGAGGAAAATATGAGTGAACAGAAGGAACAACAATTATTTATGTAAATAATGTGCCATTGCTGCTTATAATTAGTGGGAAAATTAAGCAGAAAAGAAGGGGGAGGGGGGGAGGAAAAAACATCACGCATGTCACCCAACTAATTTTTCTCATGCAAATTAACAATTGAAATTATAAATGGAAATGGTGTTGTTGTGATCGAGAGAGAAAGAGGGAGAGCAATGAGAGATGCCCTGCTTTTTTTCTCTCCTTCTTTTCTTCACTCTGTTTGGAATTCATTAGCTGCTGAAGCAAGCGCGGGCAGATGCAGTTTGACACAAAGGGTGAAGTCGATAGCAGCAGCAGGAGGCAGGAAGTTGGGATTATTGTTTTGGACAGAATGGTAAAAAAAAATATGACCGTTTCATGCAGGAGTGCAGGAGGGAGAAAAACAGTTGTGTGGTTTTTAATACACTTAAATCTCCATCCATCCCACGTCCTGTGAATTATTAAAACTTAATGCCTCTTTGGGTGCGTTTGAACCTGCACACCTGGCCTGCAAGTCTAGCTTTTCCTGGTATTTCTCTTGTCCTGTGTTGGAGCTGACCTGTGCCATGCACTAAATGTTCCCGTCCATAGCACCATGGCGTGTGCGGATCAAGATGTGCCGAGGTGCTGACACAGTTATCAGACACAAAATCCCCGCCGCTCTCCCAGCGAGAGGTTGCTGGTTGCAGGGACTATAAAGGCAGTGTCAATGAGGGTGTGATAACTGTGAAAGTCTGTCTACATGTGTCTCCTGTCTGCTCGTCTCTCCTGTTCCTTTCCTTGCTCACCACCGGCAACCTCACACACGCACGCACGCACGCACACACACACACACACACACACGCACACACACGCACGCACGCACACACGCACGCACCAACACACACACACACACACACACACACACACACACACACACACACAGACACACACACACACTCCACTATCTCTCAAACCACAATCCCTCCTTTACTTTTTCCTCCCACCCCCCCTTCACTTTTTGTGGCTTATGTTATTCTGATTTTTTTTTTCTTCTTCTTCCAGTCTTTTTTGTGTCACTAGTGAGGATGCTCTCCCTTGGGGTGGCTAAATTTACATCTCTCCATATGACAAACACAAACAAAGAAGCAAATAAATCAAATGTGAGGTAGAGAGAGAGGGAGAGGGAGGGAGAAGGAGGGGGGAGCAGCCCTGGATGTTTATCAGTCTCAGAACATATATGTGTATAAAAGCGGTATAGTAATATTGATCATCTATGAATAGAAACCAATGCTTAGCTTTGTGTTTTTGATTTAAAGAGACAAAGTACCGCCATTAAAAATCCAAACTGTCTTCAGCAATGACATCGGGTGACAGCCGGCTTGACAGCTTTTGGATTATGAGACTTGATCAGAAAATAACATAAAATAAAAAGAAGTTTTAAATAGAAGTGTGTGTTTTTTTTGTTTTTGAGGCCCTCGAGTGTGTGTGTGTGTGTGTGTGTGTGTGTGTGTGTGTGTGTGTGTGTGTGTGTGTGTGTGTGTGTGTGCTCCAGGAGAGAGACAATCGACCGGGCAGGAGGAGCCATTACCTCTGCACCGGCACAGTGTCACCTGTCATCTCTCTCCAGGGACCACGCTCCACACATCCAGGTGAGATATGTGCAGGTGTGTGTGTGTGTGTGTGTGTGTGTCAGAGGAGTCTAGAGAAGCTAACCCCCCTTCACCGCTCCTTCCACTCTCTGCCCGAGCTCAATTTACCATAAAATCTTACTTATGAAAATTCATGCAGCGGAAATAAAGCCCAAAAGAATCAGCTGTGCTCAGCTCCTGTTTGTTGCTGGTAAGTATGTACATATATGTACGTGCAGGGCTTCAGCAGGATGGAGGATTCGTCAACAATACACCGCACACATGTATTCAGAGCCTGGTGTCTATTTCCTCCACCGCTTTTTCCTGCTTCTATATCTGAATATTGAGAGGATCATCGGGCGGGGGCTTCTGTCGAGGAAGGGTAGGGGTGAGGCTTGATCAGACTCTTCCCAAATGTGTGTGTGTGTGTGTGTGTGTGTGTGTGTGTGCGCTTGTGACAAGCAGAGGAGCCCTGCTGCGTCTCAGCGCGTCCTCTCTGATACATTATTAATTAGGCAGCGTTTAGAGTAACGAGCAGAGCATTTGAGCCCCCTCTCCCCCCGCCCTCGGTGACACGCTCCCTGGGAATCCGCTGTGTGACTGCAGATCAGAGGAAGCGACAATCCGACACTGCATCACCACCTTCCAGGAATACCAGAGAGCTGGGCTCCCAGGGAGATGGAAGACAGGAAGTATCACGATACATCCAGCTGCATCACACACAGTCACGGTGGTCCGCTGGAGTCTGTCCGCTCTCTGACGTAGTACGAGACCTCTGATATCCAGATGTGAAAAGTTAGCACTTTACTTCCACTTTGTGCGTCCTTATATCTCCGCTCTTCTATTGGAAAAGTCAGTTTTGTGCACTCAGTACAGTTATCTGATTTATGTTGCAGATTGTTTCACACACAAAGCATATAACAGCAGCTGAGCTTGAGTTTGTTCGCGACATCACGTCCTGTAGCATGCTTCCAGTCAGTGTTGACTTATTCAATACAATCTGTCACTAAATTTAAAGTTCCCATAGACCCAACGTGTCCATCACAGATGTCTTGCTCTATATCTCACTTAAACTCGAGGATCAGGCCCAACAATGGCAAAAAAGTGTTATTTTGATTTTTTTTTAAAGATATTCTTAATGGTATTTTAGAGTTAGTTATTTCCTGGAAAACAGTTTTAAAAATGTTGATGATTCATCCTGCGCTTAGGGGCGTATGCTAATTTTGCGTCCAATAAACACTCACTTTATTTGTATGACAACGCCATGGGTGTATAAAGAGCAACCCGCCACAGAAGCGGGCCTCATGGATGACTGTAAAGAAACAACAACATCAACTTTGTAACTTTAATCACGGATTTGGATGAAACCGGATCATATTTTATGGAGAAAACATTTTGTGGTTTGCCCTCTGCTGTCCTGCAGACGCTGTCCCTCAAGCTCATTACTTGTTGCTAAAGTAACTGCTAATTACTGGCAAGAAAACCACCTTGGTACAGTATCAGGCCACGTCCAATGGTAGCTTCTAGTCAGACCAGAGTCAGCAGACCGCTAGCTCCGTGGCAGGGTGGGTGTAGCGCACAAGCAGCACTATTGGCTACATATCAATCAGTATCCGTGACAAGTTCCTCCTCAGCTCTCCGTTTTCATCGGAAACATGTAACTATGCTGAGGCGAATAGCTCTGCACTAACTGTTTAATGGGAACATTACCAAGTGCTGTTAGTGCCTCAACATAATCCTAATAAATGTTTTCATGTTTTAGTTGCTGTGCACAGATATTGTGCTGCAAGAGTGGATTAAGCATGAGAAAAGGAGACAGAAGACGTTTTTTGCAAATATAGTTATTATTATTAACAGTTTTCTTATGTCACAAAAAAAATTCTGCAGATTTATGTTTCTCTTGAAGCATATTTGAGATTGTAAACTAGAAGTATATCAATATCATATATATATTATTATGAACAACTACAGTGAAAAGTTTAAGGCTGAACTGTAGAGGCATTTCTGCAGGGGAGTGCTGTTTGTTTCTATGTGGTTACATGATTTCTTTGAAAATGAATTAGTCTTACGCTCCTAGCTATAGCTATAATGGGCAAAAACATGACAGTGACAAAAGGTGACAAATGCTGGAATTTCCCTTTAAAGGATCATTTTGACTTTGTGCCATTGCAGCGGTATCGCCAGCAGAAAACACTGAACCGTGTTTAATAAGTGTTCGATGACTCATAACTCATGTACAACTTCTGTTTAATATTTAATATTTAACAGTATTACTTATTGTAGTGTATAAGATACAACAGTGGCATACGCTTGCATGCATATTACCATAGATAGAGCTCGTTTATGTTTTTGATATTTCAACTATTACAATGTTCAACATTTTTACATTCATGTGTAATTCTGTCCTGTCTGCTGTGTTTGTCGATCGCTCAGTTTGACCACAGCTGCTTATATATCACATCTTACCAGCCTATATATTCGTATATACACTATGTGATATATTCTGCATATCCAACATTACTTTGTCAGTGATAACTTAAATGGCTTTGAAATTGTGACAGTGTGTTTGTGAGGCTGGAAAAATGGTGGGCGAGTTGTGGCACTTGGAGGATCAACAGCATGTTAATGAGTCACAAATCCTCCTCTCCTCTCCTCTCCTCTCCTCTCCTATCCCTCCCCTTTTCCTCTCCCTCTCTGCCTCTTCTTCCTCTGATTCTGATAAATTAACATTAGACTGTGCGTCTGCTTTTTCCTTATTACTCTCCACGCCTCCCTCTGATAAATAATCCAAATGCAAACCTTCACCTACCAATTCAAACCCCTGCATCTTTTCTCTCTGCTGCTAGTTCTATTATTGTTTAGCATGAATTCATATTTTGGTTCATAACCCCCCCCCCCCATGTTCACATTATACTCATCTCTTTCTGCTATTACTGTCTGACTAATTCAATAATTTTCTCTCCCCTTTGTCATCCCTTCAGCTCCCCCCACCCCCCACCCCCCTCCTCTCCTCCGTCTGCCCTTCAAATCTTCTGGGTCTGGCTGAGTCTCTGTTGTCTGCCTCATTACTGACTGTTCAGCCATTTGATTTTGTGAAACGGCTGTGCAGCCACGCTGAGACCTCCTCATCCCTATTATTGTCCAACACACAAACAAGCACATACCTGCACACACACACACACACACACACACACGCAAGCACAGAAACGTATAAAGACACAAGCAGCCTTTCCATTTTTCTTGTATGATGCACGCAGCATCGATGAGTGTGTGGAGTTTCTGTGTTTCTGTGTGCTACATGCGGAGTGCCCTAACACTGGACAGTGTTATAGTGCAGAGAAGCGTGATGTTGACAGCTAAGATTTAGCTTTTATTTTTCCAGGGCTACTCAGCAGAATGTAAAAAGTGCCTCCATAAAGAAGTGCATCGTAGAGCGACTGCCTGTGATTCCACACCACAGTTGGTGATGACACCGCCATTCCTCTTGGTGACGGATGCACTGTTGCATCCTCCCAACTCTCTGCCCCACTCAGGTTATGAATGCTGCTGGCATAGCGAGGAAATACTAGGGCAAGTGTTTTTATTTACTAGTTTCTGTTTAAGGCTGGAATTCTAGTCCGAGAGCAAAGAAAAGCATCACAAGCGTGGTATCATCTCAGCACAAAGAATGAAATTTAATCGCGCGCAGAAATAGCCCCATGTCTGATTTATGTCTCTCTCTCTCCCTCTTAAAGCGATAGTTCGGGTGTTTTTATGTGGGGTTGTATGAGTTACTTATTCCTTGTCAGTGTGTTACCTGCAGTAGATGACCGTCAGCTCTCTGACTGTGTGGAGAGTCAGAGTGTTGTGCTGCTGTAAACCGAACCAGCAGCAAGATGTATTTTAGCCACCTCAAACAGGTTCATCTGTTTAAGTGTACACTATTTTTTGAACATTTTTGGCACTTTATGCTCTACAGCATCAGACTAGACAACATGGGTCCTCTTCGCTGATGGTAACACACTGACTAGGGATAAGTACCTCATACAACCCCACATCACGTGACCCAGACTCACTTGAAGGCCTTTACACGTTGTGAATGTCGTGTAAATTACTTTATAATCATTTCTTGTTTTTTTTGTTTTTTTTAAATGAGCTTCTCCAAAGTTTCTCTTTTCAGTAGAACCTCGAACCAATCCGTCCCCAGCCCTCTATAGTGTTGGGGCAGTTGATCACATTTAGCGTAAAAGGTTTAAGGTCTTTAAGATTTTGCTTAAATTATTACATTTATGATGTCAAGAAATGCGTTGCCACCCGACCTCATCGTTGACGATGTCACACATTTCATCAAAATATGTCATATACGGCAAACTAAACGTCTCTGGACTTTGCTACTTTTTTTGCCCATAGGGTCAAGCTAATGAGGCAGATGGTACAAACGTTACCTTTTCGGCAGAATGACAAATGTAAATTGAATTAACTTAAGTTGCCATGTCTACTCAATGTGAAAAATGAACCTATTCCATTTAATAATGCCTAATTGTACTTGTACTAACTCTCGTGACAATTCTCAATTCGATTCGATTTTGATTCATTTTCCTTGGACTGGTAATTCCTTGACCACAAGCGTCAGCCTCAACCCCTCACATCCCTCCGGACTGCAGTGAAGGATGTCTCAGCATTCCCGCCATTTACAAGCATCTCACAGCTGACAGCAGGTAACACCATATGAATTTGCTTGTGAGAGCTTGAAGTATTGCCGGAGCGTCCTTCCCTTGCCTCCTGAGTGATTGGCTGTCATTTTTCTGCACCTTGCTTTGTTTTCCTTTTCTGTGATTGAATCAGCATACAAATCAGGCTCAGGTGATTGAGCAGTGAACTGCAGGTTTGGAGGCCTCTTGTCTCTCCCAGTGACAGATGTGACCAGATGAATCTTCTGTTATTGTCCAATATTCACCTGAAATTCTGTTATGAGATTTGACTGAATGATTTAGAAACATCGTGCTTAAAGACGCCCATGGAAGCGGTTATGACCCGATATGAAATGCTAAAAACATTTTTATATTCATTACCTATTTATAATTCATGTACACACACAAACACACACCCATGCGTGCCCGCGCGCGCGCACACACACACACACACACACACACACACACACACACACACACACTCGCACCTGCACAAACCTGCATTCAGACTATTCGTTATCTACCCCCCTAGAGCAGTCCAGAGGGGCAAACTGTGTGGCCACTGCAAGCCAAACATGCTTGGACGCTGCAGGCCAGAGCCAAATGGGCCAAGCACCTGCCCTAGGTGTCAACAGGCCCCCTTGGCCCTGAATGCCAGGCTTCCTCCTGAAAAAGAGGAGATGGAGAGCCAGATAGAAAGCCATCTCATTACCTACTCCCTGGGGCTGCAACTAAGCAGGGGATGGAGAGTGTGAGGGCCATGTCACCTCTGTGGATGGCCCTCATGAACTGTGGTTAATTGAAATCTGATATATCTGAGTCCCTACTTGGCGCACAACCAGTCCAACAGCAGGCTGGGTTTCATCCTGCCAAGTGAGGCTGGAAAAAAACTGGAAAGAGCTCCATCCTTCACTTTTTTTTCTTACATCTTCCCCAGCTCACTGTCTCCTCTCCAGTCATGCAATCCACAGAGTTATTGATTTGTTTGTGAGTTGTGAACATGGTCCATCATTGGTGGTGCTCTAGAATGGTAAGAGCTGATCATAGTGCACAGTTTGATGCTAACTTGGTGTACAGTGAGCTGACCTTGGCTGAGGCACACAATGCAGGCTCGCTGAAATCCCAGCCTCCCACAGAGGTGGATGCCAGGTGGGGATACAGGCGGTGAAGGCGCATCTACACAAAGAGCTGTTTAACTGTCCAGAGGCCCTCTGGGTACTCCACCTTTCACTTTATCCTTTTAATATTTCATATCCTGGCCCCAGCCATGCTCTGGCCAAATGCCTCTGCCTGGGTTGCTGGAATATGGATGAGAGTGGAGTGCACGTTTACCCATTTACCTGGATGTCAGTCGGAAGCAGCTCTAAACAATACACCTCTCCCCCCGCAACCTCACCTCTGCTCACCCCTGCCGGGCCCAGAGCTGGCTTGTTACAGAGAGGAGCAGGGAGGATTGAAGGCAAAGGAAAATAGACAGAAAAATCCTACAAACAGGAGCCCTGGGATAACAAAAACACAACATGTGGAGGGGATGTTGGACTTAGAGGAGGGGGGTTAGTTGAACATGTGACTGGACTGATTCCTTATGATCAGAAAAAATGGACACATTTTAGGGATCGTATGAGAATCATTAATATGTGTTAAACATTTACCCAAGTATTATATTTAAATTGACAACATGAAATTCAAACTTTTAACTGTTTAAAGGTCCCATATTATACTGTTTTTCATCAATTTCACACAGCTGTCAGAGGTCCAACAACACTATATTCGAAATGCATTGCCCCAAACCCATCAGTGGTCCTGGATTTCAGCCGTCTAGAAGTCGCTCTACTGAGAGCGGGCTGTTTCTGTGCCTGCACCTTTAAATGCTGATGAGCTCCGTCTGTCAACGCCTGCCTTGCCTGCTACATGCCCCTCTCAGGGAGAGGATGCCGCTTGCACTAGCGGTAGCATGTGCTAGCGGTAGCATGCGCTAGTGTTTTATGGATGTATCGCTATGGCCCGCCAAAATTCTTTCGTTCAACCATACCAGTTTGACCAAGAATCGGACCCAGAAGGAGAGGCTCCTGAACAAGTACAGACTCTGAGGCTGCAGCAGGACATTTCAGAATGGTTAGTGTGTCTGAATATTGTTAGTTTGTTCTATGTGTTGTTACAGTTACTACCATGTAGCTAATGGCTAACAGCTAGCAAAAGCTGTGTTTGTCTCCAACAGTCTCCAAACTCTTGGACACTGTTCGCATCGTCTCTGTCTCCGGTCTGCACGTTTCCAGATTTTTTACTGTGACAACCAACTCCACCGTAATATTATTAACATTGCATCGCAGACCAAAGCGGAGCTAACTAGTTAGCCAGTTTCCAGCTGACTTCACAATACTCGTAGGCAACTGTAAATACTGTCAGAAACGCGGCGACACTTACCTGTGACTCAGGTGCAGTTGCTGGGTCCGATATGGGTTGGACTGATTCTTTTACGAGGGTCAGTGTCGAGGCAAAGCCAGCTTTGTACTGACCCTCATTACTGAAGCAGTATGATCTGAGGTGGTTAGCACACACATACAAGCTAACACGAACGGTAGCCGGCAGATTGTCGTTAAAAAATAAAATGCAACCACTGTCTCTTCTGTTGTTCTGAAGCTGGGGCAGAATATAGGCACTGATGTTGATTTATACAACCAACAACAGAGTAATTTGCATGTCTAAGAAAAACACTGCTATCTTACCGCTGGACACACCGAACTTCACCTCGGGGATGAACGCCCAGTGTTGCCAACTCTTTTCCAATGAAAGTAGCTAGCTGTTGCAGTGGGTTAGGTTAGGGGGAGATTATTTTAAGCCATATGTACAAAAGGTTGATAGAGAAATCTTTACAAAATAATCACAAACTCACTGCAGGGACAAATATATTTGAAGTATAAACAGTAAAGGGAGGGAGAAGATCAAACGAACTATGTACATTTTTACAAGATAGAGGAAGATCTTAATCTGGAGAGAGGGTGAGAGAGAAGCTCAAACGAACTATGTACGTATCAGAGCAAATAATATTCTATATTGTCTATTAATTATAGAGAGTCAGCTATTCATTATCTAAAACCAGGGGTGCCGCCAGGGGGGGAAAGGTTAGGACGATTCCAAGGGCCTGGCACTGACAGGGGGCCCTTTGAGACATGGGCAACCTATACAAGGGCCCAACTAGATTTTTTTTCATGGGGCCCAAAATCCCTGGCGGCGCCCCTGTCTAAAACTATGTATTTATGTATCTACTCATTTATGCAAAACTATGTGTGAATTAGTGTCTATTTACAAGAGTGTAAATGTGTTTTTTATATACAGAATTTGTCATCATTATTAGACTCAGCAGCTTATGGTTATCACCGGTAAATTACCAGTTGTAAATGGTGTAAATGTAAATATAAATGAAAATGCAGATGGTAAATATAACATTTCCTGCAACATATTCTTTTACTTCTGATACTCAGTCCCGGCTGATTTGGTGACACCTGTGGTTACCATAGTAACAGCAGGTGCAGTCTAACACTAATGCTAACACTCCTTGAGCAGCCATGTCAGAAACCAACAGAAGAGTAACTGATGTATATGATTACAGCGCAGCCAAACAAACTAATGCTGTTTTAATGAAGAAGTCAGTCAGCAACACTGATTTATTTTCACATGGCACTTGTAGCAAGTAGTTTCCATCACAACACAACAGCACAGTGAAGCTGGTTATCTTTGTCTAACAGCTCAGTGTGGGTGTGCCTTCCTGTTCCATTACTCCTTTGCAAAAATTAAAATTGATCTGGCTGGTGAAAAAAAAAGTAAATTGCACTAGATTGCATGCACGCATAGTTTCCGGTTGCAATCTGAATCCACTATGGGACCTCGCCACTAACAATGAAAATAACTACATACAGAGATGATTATTGATTGTGAATACAATGAAAGACTGTTGCAGAAGACAATGCAACAGAAATACTAACAACTACAAGAGTGCACTCTGGAGAGTTCAGACCTCCTCCAGGAGGGTCTAGAAGCAATCTGAGGCCGTAGTTGATCATTTGCATCTTCTACCGGCTAGCAGGAGTGAAGAGTCAGCAGGTAAAAGTGCTATATGATAGAAATTGATATACATCACATTACATTGTGCAAGTGGAGAATATGGTCTTTATACTGTTTTCAGTTGAGTAGGCCCATATGTCAAAAAGTATTTGGGAATTATTACATTCAGTATAATTCATGTCTTACACTCAAGCTATTAGCTAAAATAGCTCAAAACTTCATATATAGCATTTATATATTTCTCAAAGAATATGGAGCTTGTGGTTTCAGTGGTATGCAATATTAGCTGCTGACAGTTTCAAATGGGGAAACGGACACAAAAAGGCACACACATGACCAGCGGGATGGGATCTGGCTACTGCAAGGCAAGTTTTATGCCGTGACCTCTTAGTCCGTACCTCAGACTGTTTCTTAGTTGTGGAAGGGAGCACTGTCCTGCTAGGGGGGCACTGCCACCAAGGAGTGCCATTGGCATGAGAGGGTGTGCTTGGTCTGCAATGGTGTTGGGTAGGTGGTTTTAATGTGGCTTTTCGGTGTATACTTACTATAATTTGGTAAAGTACTGCACCTTTAGGCTGGATTCACATTGGATCCGGCATTGCGCGGGAAAACGCTTTACACACGCATTCATTTTAATGAGGGTATTCCATTTTGGCTGCGGCAGTGTATGCCATAGGGAGGTCCCACAAAAAAAATGCAACTGGCTGGGGCGAAAAAAGTTGAATCCGACTCAACTTCAGGATGTCAGGTTTTGGGCAGCCAATCACATAAGCTGGCGAATGACTGAAGCCTCAGTGGAGTGTATGTAATGTGTCATGTTTGTTCACTCTGTTCTGCTTTGTGTACCAGTTAAAACGCATCCATGGATGCTGACGACTGTAGGACCGGCATGTTTAACCTACTATGGCAGAGGCAGGTCAGTCCATTTTTTAGCATGAATAAAGACTACAGAGGGAACGCAACAAACATTTCTCTGGGGAGCTTTAAGTTTTCCTTTCACTTCAGTTCAGTCTTGTGCCCCAGTTTAAAACACAACGTAATGCTCTGCCTCATCCTGGTTGTCGACTATTATCTTTAATCCGTCAATGAGGACAAACTATCACTAGTACGACCAGCATACCAGTAGCAGAACAACATAGCAGCTTCGTCTTTCAACAAATTGATCAGTGGGGGTTCCCAACATGTCACACACACGGACCGCCAGAGCCAATTGTGAATCCAGCCTTACTGAAGCAGGACTTTAAATGTAAGACTCATAATTACAACTTTTCATTTTGTTTTTACTTCTTTAATAGATCTGAACAGCTCTTGCAAAGCTTCTGCCTGCTGCACTGGCCTGGTTGGTTGCCTTAGTATAGCAGTACATCTTCAAACACTAATTGCATGTGTATAGTGTATAGTTTAGATTGGGCAGCCACTGTACAAGACTTCACTTAATGCAATTAGGCTGTGGTTTAATTGTTCTTTAATATCTATGGATAAAGCCAATGTGTTACATAGAGTAATTATGGCTAATGACTGCAGTGGGAGAAGGGAGCAGAAAGTGGGGTGTGTGTTGAAAGAAACCAGTGAATTCATTTTTGTCTAATAGACCTTTTGTTGAATTGGTTCCGTCCGCATGTGATAAGGGTGTTAAAAATTAATGATTTATAACTATTGAGCCAGCAATCACATTTTAATTAGGCAGTAATTTATGATAATTTGTCTTCTTTCACAGCAGAACAGTTAATAATTGTTAATTAGCCGTTGATGATTTGTCCTTTGAACATATACCCTAATGGCCAATTCTCAGCCTATATGAGCAAAGAGCCCTGCGAGAGTCATCCGAGGATGTGTCTAAACACATGTGAGAAGACAGACACGGAAAGAGTATAGAAATATTAGACAAAAACAGAAAACAGCAACATGTCAAGTCCATCTGTACCATCTCTGTATTGGCACAAGATTTTCTCACATTACCAGGCTGGCTATGTGTGCCTGCCAAGTCCATCCATCTATCTCTGCCTCCGTGTGCCAAGCCAGCAGAGAGAGACAGAAGACAGGAACACACTCTAGGAGAAGTTATGCCAAGAGGAGAAAAGTGGAGAAAGTGGAGAAAATGTAAAGTCTTGGAGAGGAAGATGGCAAAGAAAAGGAGGGAATCATACCTCCAGTCCTTTCTAAACAACTGTTATTTGTTGAACAATTTCAAGTGGCTGAAATTGTCTGTGTGTCTAAGTCTTTGGCTTTAGATATTGACCCCGGGCTGCTTTCACTCTAAGTGCTAGCAGATTGCTGCTGGGGCTTTCCACTCAATGCTGCACTCTCTGCTAACCAGTGCTGTTTCTTATTTGCAGCCTCCATTCCCTCACTTCCCTTCCCGTGAACCTCAGACTCTTTGGGTTTACTTCACGTCATGATTTGTGCAGCAGGAGTCGTACAACTTCTGAAAATGAGTTGCAAAAAAGGTAGTGAATAACAGGAATTAAATATGTTAAAAAGGATATCGGCTCCGCTTTGAACCGAGGTAAGCCGGCGAAGTTAGAGGGACTGCAGGAGGGAACGCGGCTTTGGTTACGTGGGCGAGTCGGTAAAGGACAGAGCTGTTAAAAGACTGCACGTCTGCCTGATGAAAAGCAGCGAGGTGAAGTCAAGCCAGCCCCCTTTTTAAACACTCTTACTGATTTGAACTATTCATTCATTCCACCAGTATATGTGAATCTTCAAAGGGGCCGTGTCAAAGAGGCAGAGAGGGGGGTGTTCAAAAGGCTCTGACAATCAGGAAAGTCTGCGGATGTGAAATAAATTTGGGTTCCTTTGTAGGATCGGTCCCTCCGTTGGCTGCTCTGTTTGATAAGTAAAATACATCTTTAAGATATTTAGCAGGTATTTAAATTAATAACAGGATTTTCAGATATATAATACATACTCTTAACTTCTCCTCGAGGACATCTCTTTTTGATTAAAATACCTCTCCCCAGTTGTTGCTCGTAATATGGTTCAGATTGCTGTAATGGGAGGGCGCGTGTCAGGGAAGAATATAGCAAAGTTTTATGACAAAGATCCATTTAATAAGTAGTCATGAAGACGGACATCTGATTGATCTCTGCAGCATTTGTCCCATCAGATAAGACACAAAATGTGAGGGGCGTGCATCCTTAAAGGTGCACCATGTAGTTCTGGGGGAAGAATATTTCCATTTTTTTCTGGGGATCTTATTTTCCTCCAAGAACAGCTTATCTTATTCAGTGACGGACAAAATGAATATCTCTGAGTTTGTATTGTTAACTCATTCATATTACGAGTGATTAAAAAGTTACTCTTTAAGACTACACAGAGCCCCTTTAACTTCCAAAGAATCCTGCTTGAATTCGTAAGTGCTCGCTCAGCTGTCAAATTCACCCCATCTTCACACACTCGCACCTTGTACTCCCTATTTCCGTCTCTCACCACCACACACAGCTCTTGTTTTTCTACGTAGGTTTCAACCGTCTTCCCACCTGCAAAGCTCAACCTGCGATCATCCTTTTAGCACTCTCTCATCCACTTCATGCGTCTGTGTAACCCATTCACTCTGTTCATAGTGCTCCCTTTTGTGCCACGCTTTTTCTTTTTTTTTTAAAGGGCTCTCATGTAAACACCGAAGTCTCTATGGTCACTGTAAAAGGGGAGCAGGACAACAGATCCCATTGAGACAATTATTTTAATGTATTCACCGTCTGACGTTGAGAGAGTATTTTTGCTAATGCGCATTTTCATATGTTTGTCCTTGTGTTGCCACCCCTCGTTTTGACGGGCGCTCACTTTGCATGTGTTTGTAAAAACTGGCCTGTATAATTATATTTAAAGGCTCGGTGAGGCTCTTCAAAAACAGGAGGCATCCTTTCAGATATTTTCTATTTGAATAATGTTCATGGCGAGGCAATTTACCGAGAGAGCAAACAGGAAGCTTGACTCCGGCTCTGCGCGGCGTTTCAACTCTTTGACCCGCTCCTCTCCAAAGCCTGGCTCTGTGGCCTGTGGTCGAAGCACATTTTTATTTGTGTCTGCGTGTGCAGGATCGCACGAGGGTAATTACAGTGACACAGCTAAGTGTTGTCATATGACGTGCTTTATGCTTATTGAGTAGGCCCCAGTGCAGCCGAGTATATGCATCTTTTGTTTGAAGGCATACCATAACCGTGAGCACACAAGGCAAGGCAGCTGCTAATTAAATCAATATGAGATAATGAAGTGCAATTAGAGGCACTGGCTGGGCCGATCCTCTGCTGTAAGCACTGCTTCCCTCCCTCTGGGCTCGCGCCTCTTTAGAACCTGTTAGTTTTTCCACTTCCAGGAGCCACAATCCCCACAGCAACCGTTTGGAGGAGTGATCACTGAGCTCCCGAGGCTGCCAACGCATTCTCACACTCAAACAGAGTTCTGCTCTCCATTTATCCTCACCTACCTCTCCGAGCACAGCGCGCACACATGCTGTTCATCCCCTCCACCACCACCACCACCCTGCCTCACCCCCACCACCCCGCCCGCGCTGTTCTCCAGTTTCTCACATTTTCACCTCGGCCTCTTATTGCCTCCTCTCTCTCCTCCAAACCCAGCAGACTGACTGGTGATTTCTTTTCTCTTTTTTTTTTTCTAGCGAGTTCATTTCAAAAATTCTTTCTAATGTTTCGACAGATGATGAAAGGTGCCGCGCTCTGCAGTACGAAGTGAATGCATGAAACTTGTGTTAATGAGACACAACACCTGTTTAAGCAGAAAAAGTGGATTTTTCATAAGCCTAAATTACAGATGTCTTGTGCATCAGCACTATTCTTCACATGAGGTCTCTGAATGAATACTGAATACTGTGTCTTATTGTTACACTTTACATTATCTCTTCAATTATCCCCTGCGTTTGCCACCTGATTCTTAAAAGTCACCAGATGGCACTATTTAGCTTCCACACGCTGCATAAAGAACTGAACGAGAACGAGTTAATGTTTGCTCCCTCTCATGCAGAACTTCACCGGCATCTTCCGCCCTGAACTCAGTGGTCATGACTGACCTCCAGGATCCTGCCCGGCTTCTGCGCCGCCGCGCTGTGAGGCGCCACCAGCCAGCGAAGAGCGCAGCACTCTGGAGGATTGAGCTTTTACACCAGCTAAACATCTGTGTCGCACTGTGAACATGAAGAAATGTCACGCGCTGATCTGAGATTCGCTGCCACTCTCTCAGATATTTACCGCATAAAATGAGCTAAAAAGTCAACAAACATGCTCAGATGGAAGGTGGGGGGGGGAAACAGGTGAAAACAGGAATTGTTCTGCATCAGGTCTGTCTTCATGCTTTCCCTTTGGCATCAGGAGCACTTAGCTGTGGCATATTCAGCACCGCGCGTGGTGACGTCTAATGGGCTTTTAAGCGCTTCGCAAGGGGACTATTTGTGTACCATCAGTGGAAGCCTGTGATCGCTATGTGACAACAGTATTTTAAGCTAGCTCCACAGCAGCGTAGGATGAGTACCCTGAGCTGTGGCTTTCCCCAGGGGAGCGTATGCTACTGAGATCTAACAGCTCAACTTCTCTCCCACTTTCCAACTCAGGTGTCTGTTTCCGGCGAGACAACTGAAAAGTCTTGGCTCCCTTTCACCAGAAAATGCGTGTTTGTGAAGAAATAGAACACGACTAAACAGGGCGTTTTTCGACACGCGCGCCGCAGAAGAGAGGGAAAGTTTCGCGGGAGATGTTTGGTTTTCCCCAGAGACATCGGAGTCACACTTCTTTTACAGTTGACATTGAAAACAATAATAAGGGCGTTGAAATTGTTCCCTGTTTGTAGGTAAACTAACGCTGCTCAGGGGCGTCACAAGTGCTGGGAGGTGGCGTTATCACAGAGTGGCCAACATGTAGAGCAACTGTTGTCCTATAAACTGTATCCTGACGCACAAATGAACAAGAAACAGTTGCCTGAGAGCTGAACTGAATGTTCCCCACCGTGTGGATGGGCTTTAAAACTTTGGCGTTCTGAATGTCACCTGTAATTGTTCTCTTAAATGGGTTAATCTGAGTTTGTCTGCTGTGTGTGTGAGAGTTGTGAGTTAAAATTGCATTTAATGACAATGACGCCTCATTGCCATAAAAGCATAGGCTTTGCTTTTATATTGTTCTGTACATGCGTTGGTTTTGCACACAGGTCTCTCTCGAAAAATAGATCTTTATCTCCATGGGACCTTTTTTAAAACAGAGGGTGAACTGGTATGCACCTATTCACTCTGCAGTGCTGCTGTATGTGAGATGAGGATGTGAACCAGGTGCTTTGAGACAAATACAGTTTTCATCCTTTCCATGTTTGAAACACAGAGCTGATAAGAAATCTCAATAATAAACTGATCTACATATTAAACGGAAATAAACAGTTGTTCTTAAAAGAAAAAAAACAGACCAAAATTCTCCCTCACAAAAATGATATATACATACATATATTTACATAAATGTGACTGCAAGAGCATTGAAGGAATGATAAAAACTAATGGCCAGCACTGCACCTTTTAAGCACATGTATTAAAAATATAACAGGTGCTAGACTATGCTGTAAAAATGTCAGGTTCTCTATACTTTTACCAGCTGCACTCCCCAGTCCATGAAAATATACAGTGTTGGGGACTGGTGAACGACACGTGCTTGAAATAGTCACTTAATTTTTACAGAAGCTTGCTGATAGTTCATGTACAGTCAGTTGCAGAGTCACTTCTTAAATTAATAAATGTCCCTAATTAATTATGAACAATTTTATTTAAAAAAAGCAAAAGTAAAAGCAAGGATTTTTAAATGTATTTTTCTAAGGCAACAATAAGTAGAGACAGGCGTTTTCTGCAGTTAGGCGCACCCACAGTTTTTTTTGGAGGCGCCGCTGTCTAAAACACAAATCCCAGGTCTGTAGCAATTTGACGGATGTAATGGAGGTGCTAACTACAAACAAAACTCATTATTACATAACATTATGTGTTGAAAACCTCTTGAAGTACACATGTTTGAAACGCTAATCAATTCATAGTGCAGAAACAAGTAATGGGAAGGCGATGTGGCTGAGACAGAGCCACCATTCACCCTATGACAAGACACTGTACTCAGCATGATTTTGAAGCTGTTATCTTAAGGTCAAAAAAGTTACAAAATGTTGCTTTAACCTCTGAAA
>CAEMYA010000002.1:3201482-3216026 GCA_903131615.1 Diplodus sargus | reverse complement strand
TTTTTAAAACAAAGCAGTGTGAACTTATTTTTCTCAGTAGCTTCAGTTAACCAAACCAGATTTCTCCCGGCGGAGGTTTTGCTGTAGCTCAACTCCTTCCAGGGTGAAGTAATTGGTATCTTGCAAAACATTGAAAGCTTCCCCGAAAAAAATATATATATTCAATTTCCCTGTTCACTCATTTCACTAAGTTGACTAATAAACTCACTGATTCTTTGGTTGCAGATGTTGTTGCCTCCCACCAGCACATAATATCCACTCATGCCCAGCAACCATGCAGAGTTTTCTTCTAATTACTTCTAATAGGTCACACTAGGGAACATGTTCGCGCAGACAGTGGACCCCACACTATAACTACAAGAAAAAGAGTAATTAGTGGTGTGTATGGGACCTGTCATCATGTATACATGTTCCTGTCTTATAGTGTTTGTGGAATAAAACAATTAGCAGCAGTGAGGGTATAATGGTGCAGGCTAATTGTTTACTCTCTTATTGGTTAGAATAAAGTTAAATGTTTTTCTCTGCATGAGGAATTCCTGGAGGAGTGAAGTGACGAGTGGACCTGAGCCCGGAGTGTGATGAGTGTCAATCAGTCATCAGCTCCAGCATTACTTTAGCAACAGTGAGAGATGCTGTGATTGAGCTTGGCGTGTTATCTGTGTTTAAAATATCCTCCATCTGAACAACAGCAGGATAAAAAGTGGTAAAAGTTTCCTGCATAGCACAGATATATACGAGCTTGACATTTGTACTAAACGTGGCGTGTCAGGTCCACATTATATGCTTATTAGCCACCTTTCACATTAGCAGGTGGAGGAGATGGTGCTGGCGTTATTGTTTAAGGAGGCCCGGGGACATTGTCAGATGTTTTTCTGGCGACCAAAAGTGGCTAATTTACTCTTGAAGTCAAACCACCTCCATCCGTGATCATCTGTAACAGGGTGTTTCTTCAGAGGAGGCCAGGAGACATTTCCATCTGTTTTTGTGCCATCAGTACGGGGTGTGTGTTTGAGGAGGCCCGGGGACGTTTCCAACCGTTTTGTGGCACCAAAAGAGACCTGGGGATGTTTCCAGACGGTTTCATGCTGACCAAAATTGACCATTTCTCTGCGGAAGTAAAACCACCTCCATCTGTGATCGTGGCGACCAAAACAGGTATTTTAGGGAGAACCGCAAGGTTTCCCTAAACTGTAACCAAGTGGTTTTGTGCAGAAACCTAACCAGAGCATAAGTGCAGTATTGTGACGAGAGAGAAATCGAAAAATTTTACCTAAACATGTACAAAGATGCAACATATAAAAAAGTTCAGTTGAAGCTTTTTTATTTTATTTTTAAAAATGGAAACATTATGTTGCATTGAGAGAGAGTTTCTTGTTTTCGGAGTCAGCGTGTCTCAATGATGCATTGAGCTGAGACGAGAGTGATCAGTGTTATGTTTTCTCGTTTCATTTGCTTAAATTGTTAAGTTAACAATTTTGACTGCAGCAGAAATTAGAAGAGTTATGATTGCAGATTTATTTTTTTATTTTTTGAAAGAAAATACAAGACCGATACACTTTTTTCGATGGCTGTTATTTTCTGGTGTGAAGTTTGTAAACCCAGTGCAGTGAGGGGAGCTGAGGGAGAGCGGGGAGTGAGATTAGGGATGTGGTGTGTGGGATGTTATCTCAGCTGTGAACGAGACAATATAATTATGATATGGAAATGATGCTGAAAGAGGAACGTAGGGCAGACTGGAGCTTATCTTGTTAGAATGGCACTTTGGCTACCATCGCCAATATCAACTGCTAATGTCTCAATAACAATTCCAAAAGAATTCATCTATTTCAGATCCTATTCTGTCCCCCCTGTAATAATGTTGTACACTTGAAATCAATTTGACTGTGCGTCTTGAAACGGATAAATGAGCTTGATGCTATTCATGCATTGTTTACTTCGGTGACAGCCAATAACGCCGAGTGTGATTGGCGATACATTAGCGAGACAGAAATAACTGAACAGTGCCGCAGACTTTCTTTGAACTTCTCCCACCAGGGAGAACTTTTGGCGAGTGTGTGCACAGAATACACAAACAGTCTCCTCTCAATCTTTCGTCGGAGAGCAAATTCAAACTCTTTTCACCCTGCATTTTAACACATGCACACACGCAAGCAGGAGTACACACACACGCACACACACACACTCACGCACACACAGAGTGAATCTGCCATTTAATAATTATGAGGCGTAAAATCCTTGCCGACGGCGAGCATACTGAAGGATGTAATTATGACCCCTTTCAGAGAGCCCACGCTCAGTGGCAATGCCTACATTTCCACCCAGAGAGAGAGAGAAAAAAAACTCCCAAGGAATGACGGGAAAATGTGCCCTTCATTGCAATTAAGGACAATAATTCTCTGCAAGAAAATTGTTTCAATTGCTTTTCAGCCCAGAAGCAAAATGGCACTGATGGGGGTGAAGGTTTGAAATGGGGGTGACGGTGGGATAAGGAGTGACATTTCAGATGGTGGAACTGTTGGTTAAGTGTGTGTTAGGAATTTAACTATACGAGAGGTTGCAGCGAAATCAGGGGGTGTGAAGTAGCAACATGAAAAAGAACATGTAAGCACAAAAAAAAAAAAAAGAAAAATGTGTATCGACATGATACATGTATCCTTCAGGCGGGGATCAGGCTCAGTAAAAGTAGAGGATGTGTCATACAGTATGTCCCTGTGTTTCACTAAGCTGAAACAGATCTCTGCATGCAGAACACAGCACTCTGTTGTCCCTCAGCTCACTTTTATCTCCGTTGTTTTTTTCTGTCAGCTGATGAAAGTCTTCTCATCATTTTAATGCTTAAATTAATTCTTCTTTTTTTTCAGCTTTAAACCTACTGAACACATTTAAATATGAATATGCTGCTCATTCTGTGCGTTTGAAGATAAAGATTAATGCCTAAAACAAAATGTACAATTTTGAGAGAACGGCATATTATGCAGAACTTTCTAATATCAGATGTCTGGCTATATTATCCTGCGTGCCGCACTTCCCCCCCCGCTGCATTCGTACATCACGCGGCTGTGTTTAACACCACGAGAAGTTGGTGGAAAATTCCTCAGGTTTGTCTGCGCTACGCTGTTTTGTTTAGTAACAGCCACAGTGTGGGATTGAAGGGTAATTCAAGTGAGAACAGCAAGTACTGCACATGCACCCACTGATAAATAGACGATGGGGCACCAGCTTGGCCTGGTGTGTACAGAGAAAATCCTTCACCTGTAGGAGCTGTATATACATATATTCTCCAGTATTGGGGAACAGCTCTATGGATTCTTAATGGCTAGAGAGGCGGTGTGCTGTGACCGACCTAGACCTTTGGCCTTGCTGCATAAGCAAAAGGGGAATTTCCTTTAGAGATCAATACAGTACTGCATATGTATTATGGTACAAAGGCCTGTAAATTCAATCTGGAAATGATTAGTGAGTGAGGAGGAGCATATATAAATAAAACAGTAATTTGTTGTCATTTTGTGATGTCTGTACGCTTAAATAAAATCTGATTTACTGTAATCAAGTAATGTTTTAAACGGGCTGACAGCAAAGCAGGAGGAAACCTATTTATACTGTCAAGCTGTTGTCTACATGACTTTTCTTTTTTTAAATAGAAAATTGTTATATCTTTATTCCATTTCATACCTGCACCAGGAATATTTTATAATGCATTTTGTCACGCTGCTGTCTCTGAGATTGGGCATTTACATCTTTTCCTATCTGATAATTTTATTCCTTTGTCACTCCCATTGCCATTTTACTATCATTTGACTTTATTCTGTTTGATCTCATTCTGTACTCAGGTCTCACTTGTAAATGAGAACTTGATCTCAATGGGATTTCCTGATTAAATGAAGAACATGTATTTTCATTTCTTAATGTAGCTGCTTAAGCCAGGCTAACACAACTGGTAAGTGATCAAGAAGCGGGCAAACACCATACATCTCGACTCTCATAAAGACGACGTGGGCAACTGTTTCACATAAAGTTGTGACTTTGCTATCAGTCTGTTGGGAAGGCAAAGTCTTATTTTCTTTACAAAGTCAGATCTGTGGATCCTGATGATTACCTTTGTTAATTTAATAAATTAAGTAAAAACAATAAATATATAATGTGTCAAACTTTCCATTTGAGATCTTGAAACTGGGCTTGTGTGAGCTGTAAATTAAATTCATTGTGATTTGGGTAAACCAGCATCTTTATATTCTTTATATATACTGGGTGACTATCTTTCAACTTATTTTTGTGGCTGTGACTTGAGGTGAAAAATACTTTCTTATTCCATTTGCTCCTGAAAAAATAGTACTAATATAATAGAAGAGGGTGTTGAATTATTTAGAATAAATAATAATACAACAGCTTAACTACTGAGACAGACCTGCTCAGAACATTTGATCACCCATTTCTTCTTTAGTCAAATGTATAAACTGTCTTTTGATATAATTGCTTGTGTGTGTGTGTGTGTGTGTGTGTGTGTGTGTGTGTGTGAGAGAGAGAGAGATAGAGCGAGAGTCACCTAAAGCCCCTGCTGTCTTTGCAACACGCTGGTGAGGACAGCTGGACTCGGAGAGGGGCGGGCTGCAGGCGAACGCTGTGTTTGTGTATGAAATCCTGTGGTGGGATTGCATCTGTGGTAGCTGGCGGAACAAAGGTCTGAATGAGGAGAAATGGGCACCAGGGGGAAATGGAAAGCAGCTTTAGAGGAGGCAGGCATGCACACACGTGTGCTGGCTGTTTACATTGGGCCGGGACGCTACACGCCGATGCATTCCAGCGCTCACGGTGGGCTCACCAGATCCGGATCCATGTTTTCACGCTTGACTTTTCATTACCTAAACGTGTGTATATGTGTGTCTGTGACACAGGATTCTGCGCTCCCTCGTGAGATGTAAAGGCTGAAAGCTCTTTAGCTTCTTAGCAGGGAGTGTGTGAGGACCTGGTGTCTCTGCTTCCCCCTCCTCACGCTAGTTTTTCTTTGTTTTGGGCCGTTTTCGTACATCTCTGCGTGTCTGTCATCTCGCTCTGGTTGGTGGTGATTTGACAGGTAGAGGGCCCGCTGCAGGGGTCACATACATCCCACATCCCTCTTTCGTGTCTCTAAACAGTTAACACGGCTCTTGTCCTCCCCTCGGCAGGCAGAGGGTGCGCCGTCTCTACTGCAATCAAAATTCAGAAGAAAATGGAATCCTTTATATGCAAAACAAACAATGCGGAGGAAATAAAACATTCAGGCGAGCTGTCAGGTCCTTTCAAGAATCAATACGAGGCCTTTCATCTGCGTCCCAACCTCTTCCTGGTAATTATCCTTCATATTTCATGCCCCCCTCTACGCCTGCTTACACACAAACATATAATGTACCACACGCATGCACGTAAACACGCACACACACGCTCGCCACTGGCACCGTCGATTTTCACATGCGCACATACACAATCTAAATGCACAACAAAAACTCAGTTTTGCATAATTCTTCGTTCTTTCGGAATTATAAATCAATTTCTACGTTCCAAAAATCACACCTTCAGTTTATTATGGACCATTATCTCATCACTAATTACAAGCAGGTGCCTGTGGGCTTTTGTGTGTACAGTTTGTACTGTACATACAGTAGGAGCGCACTGGGAGAGAGAGAGCGAGCAGCGGCCGGTCAGACACCTTGATCAGGATTAAAGTGTTGTCAGTGACAGAGTGACGTGCCCTTGAACAGAATCACCCTTAAAGTGTCCTGTCATCACATTCCTGCCTCCCATTACCAGGGCCAGGGGGGCTGCTGGGACGACAGAGAGTGATTGGGCAGAGCCTTCCCTCTCCTAATCAGGCCTGAGCACCCTGTGATGCCAGACAAAAGATGGAAAGGAGAAAGAATAGATGGGGCCTTATTGGTCCCATGGCGGAGGTGGTTATGAAAGTGTGGGCTGGGTGAAATACCTGAACTGCTGCTGTGTGAAGAGACATAATGTGACAGACTGGCAGCGGATAGTTGAGAATTTAAGCCTCCGCAGACTTTGTGCCCCTACCGGCAAATATTAAACTGTTGCCGAGGCTTTTCTCACCTGTCTCACGGCGGGGGACTCTCTGTGAAAAGCTTCAGCCAGTTAGAGCGAGGTTATGTGCAGCACTGCTAACGAGATAATCATTTTCACTCAGCCGAGCTATAGCAATATCATCTCACTGAATTGATTGTTAAATATGAGATTTGGTGGTTTTAACAGTGGAACAGAGCTGTCGATGAAGCCTTTACCTGGGCGATAGACCAGGATGCTGAGGGAAATTCTGTGATAATACAACTGTAAAGCACTGTTTTTGAGTGTGAATTTGACCGTTGGCCCATTTATTCTCACAGCCCAAACTCCCACTGCAACAGCTTACAAGTGCTCGCTGTAAGATAGCCAGTAGCAGTGTGTTTTTGTGGCAGCTGGGCCTCTGACAGAGCTCAGAACTCACCAGGAACTCAAGTCTTATATTAGTTTCAGAGCCGTTTCTTGCTGTATGTGGACAAGGCGGGTGCTTACGGCCGCCGCACCACTAGGGGGCCCCCTCAAGTTGCAAGTCCAGTCTCAATATCTGAGGAGTGCCCCGACGGAAAAGGTGTGAAAAGTACCTGGCACCTGGCCAGCTGATTGGTCAGATCCAGCGTCTACCGCGCCGTGTTGCTATGACAACCAGTACTACTAAGCGAGGAGAAGCGAGGCGAGTTGCACTGAGCCGCCGGTGCCGGTCATTTACGGCATGGCATCAAAACAAACCTCATCTTCATCTGGTGCTAAAGAAAAACTAGGTGAAGAAAAACACTCACAGGATCAAGGTAAGGTTTTTTTCATGATGTGGTGTGGAGGGGGATCTAATGCCGAATCTTTGGCTAGCTTAAGTGTTTGCTTTAGGAAAGTGCTAAAATAAAATATGTATGTCACATGTGAATGCCATCAGTCTAACTGACTGAAGTGACACCCGTTTTGGTGAATTATAGCAGGTCCAGTTCATTGGCATTACATTGGGAGGAAGGGTGTGTTGTTAGGCAGATGTTTGTCATGTCTGCTGTATCCTCATCCAGTGGAGCTGCTGGTCCGCCACAGATCTCCTCTGCTGGCAAATACTTGTAATGTTAGTTTAGGATTTTTTTAGTGTGTCCTCAGTTTATAGGTCTCTAATGTGAAGTTTGCTAAACAAGACATATTTGGCCTGTTGTGGATTATTATGGACTATTGTGGCAGTGGATTATTTCTCTGAGTGGATTATTGTTAACTCTGCTGACACTTTCTTTACCACATTGCGCAAGAAGCAGTAAGCCTCCTTAACAGCGGGTGGCGCTAGTCTCGTGCCAGTACTCCAAAACATGAAAACAGGAAATGACGGCACGGAGCGCATAGAAAAACAAAGATCAGATTCAAAAAACAGATCATGAATTTCTGCATTAGTGTAACATAACTCAATTACATAGTATGAATATTGTTTTGGGAGTGACTTATTCAGTTATTCAGGTATGAGTATGCTTGTGTTGCTGACATTATGCCTTGACTTTTCCAACAACCCAAAGAAAAGTATTGCGTACACTTTTCAGAGAGGAGAGGCCAAACATTTAATTATCTCCGCTTCCAAATTTCTAATGACAGCACGGCTCGCTGTTGACGCAACCCAGTCAACACTCCTGAAACAAATCAATTCGGTATAACACCGAGGGGGAAAAAAAAAAGCTCTCTGCAACCAACAAACTGTGGACAAAAAGAAAAACTCTGTGTTTCTTTCTCATCTTTTCGGCTTGATTTTTCTGCTCTGAAACCAAAAGAAAAAGTCCGCCCAATGAGAATCCTCTGAGGCAGACGGAGCGTGTGGTGGTGCGTACGGGCCTGCGAGGGTGTGATGGAAGGGCTCTAATGAGGCATAGCAGAGAATGAAATATTAAAGTTTCTAATTAAATAGAGAGACCTCTTCCACTCTCGTCAAGGTTGTTTGGACCATTATCTCTGCCATGTGATCAGCAGTGACCCGATCCGTTTAGGAGTTCCCTTGTGCTGGAACTGACAGGGGGCGCGTGCACACACACGCACACACACACACACACGCGCGCGCGGTCAGCGCAGGCACATATACTGTACACACAAAGTACTCGCGCACACCTATCACAAATCACCATCAGCCTGCAGCAGGGAGACTCCCAGTTCAACGCTTTTCAGCTTTCCAACTGACAGTCAGGCGTCGAGCTGGAGCTACTCACACATTCCTATTTATTGAAACAAAAGAAAGAAAAAAGAAGAAGAAGAAGAAGAAAAAGAAGAAGAAGAAAAAGTTTCTGGGGCGAGGGACCGCTGCTCTCCTTGACATTCAGACCTGTTTGACTTTCTGTTGTTTTCTGAAGGTGAAACTCGCCTCTGGGGCGGACATACAGCGAGAAGGAAAAAAGAAAGAGAACGACAGAGTGCACTGTGAGAGAGACGGACGGACAGACGGACGGAGGAAACAAGAGAGAAAGAAAGAAAGAAAGAAAGAAAGAAAGAAAGAAAGAAAGATAGACAAGATGCTTGTCTCAGGTGCTGTGGACTGGAGCTTGTGGAGTGTGTAGGTGAAGACTCTCCTCTGCTGTGGAGCATGAATGTGTGAGCAGCTTGTTTTCTCAGACCCGGTGAAAATGTTAAAAAGACCTTGCTCCTTGCAAGCACTGAGGCCTGGGACAAAGAGACCTGGGGCCTGCATACTGTATGTTAAGCAGACAGCCATTGTGTGTGGAATAACTACCATCCTTGCTTGAATTTTAATCATACTGTTTTATTAAGCTCGCTGGGATTTTTTTCCTTGACACAGTTTTAATGATTTGTCCAGCATGCCGGCTCTGTTGTAACTACATTCTGCGTAGGTCAAAGTCACAGCGTGAAGCAATATATTTCTCATAGAAAATGTAGCAGTTTTATCCCATTATTGGCTTTTTTGTCCTTCAGAGCCTGTTCTATAGATTTATATAAGAGTTAGGGTTCATCAGGTGCCACTCTTCTATTTATATACACACGCTAAATTACTTATACAAGATGAGTTTTGAATAAAAAGACAACCTGACACTATTTACATAGGCATCTATAGCAATGTGCAAACAGCTGATATGTTCACATGTTGTATGTGTCACGTATGAAACCTTTCCACATAATGTATCACATCACGTTCTCTATACATGACTGTGACCTGACTGTGATATCCAGAGGTGGAGGGGATGGTTGTAGAAGGTTGCCTAGCTGGTGACTAACAGTTTGAGCCTGTTTTGAACATTTTTCTAAGTCTGAAGCATCTTGGTATTTTTGAGGAGACCACGGGACATCTCCTGCCATGTTTGTGGCGACTTAAACGGGTATTTTAAGCAAAAACCTGATCTTTTCCTCACCCTAACTGTGTGGTTTTCGTGCCTGGGCATAAAAATCATAAGCACAGTGCTGCTGCAAGATAAAACAGAAAAGTTGAACCCAAAGAAGCTGAATGTTGCATCATCAAGAAATGTCAAGTTTCAATTTATCTTTGGTTTACAGAAACGCACGC
Organism: Diplodus sargus; assembly: GCA_903131615.1. NCBI lineage: Eukaryota > Metazoa > Chordata > Actinopteri > Spariformes > Sparidae > Diplodus > Diplodus sargus. Next base: position 3,206,482 of record CAEMYA010000002.1, on the reverse strand, counting down.
TGCCAACTTTATTCTGGCGATTGGGCTGCTGATGAGAGGTGTCGGCCTGCCCATCGTTAAGGAAACATCGACACACAGACAGTCGGTCTCTGCACACATCTGCAATCTGTTTGATTTCCACTAGACTTGGATGGAGGACGGGTCTCAGCCCTTACCTTGTGGTGCGTATCTGGATAAAGGGACAGAAGCAACTTTCTTTAACAGTGTGTGATAGGGCATGTTTTGGGACATTTTTCATGAATCTCAGGGAATAAAGAATAGAGCTTGATGGAAGTTGTATGTAGGTGGCTGTTATCTATGAGTCAGTGATCTAGTAAAATTATGGCTATGCAGTTATGAGTAGTTTAAAATGTAAAAATGTAGAGGGATTTAAAGGGCTATTGAAATTGATATTCAGTTTAGCTTGATTGAATTAAAGGGAACTGGTTGGTCTTGACGAAGAGTACTGCGTGTTTTTTCTGTGCCAGAAAGGACTTTTTCCATGACACCTGGACTGATTTTGGGGACTGTGTCGAAACAGGCCGGAAAAACAACGGATTTCCACTCAGTCTCAGATTGAAAAAAAAACAAAAAAAAACAAGCAACTTTTATATTCAGCAGAATATTTTAAAATCCGTGGAGAAAAAAGCTCTTTTGAAGTTTCTGTCTCTGTTTACCGTCTTCTCTGCCTTTCAGTCCACCCATCCACCCTTTCATCTTCCCGTTCATTCACAAATTGTCAAAGTCTTTCTTCCCATTCACAAAGTGGCATGAGCCAAACAAACCAGATCAGATCTAAACAGAGCCCTACACGCACACACACACACACACACACACACACACACACACACACACACACGACACGTCTCTTTCCAGTGAACTGCCTCGATCCTGGCAGGCAACAATAAGAACATTATGCTGAGCACCAGCTGCCCCTGAGCACAGCCACAGTGGCCTGCGTGGACATATACAGTAGGTGTTCAGCTCCTGTTGCTCTCTAACTCCATGCTCCTTCTTCCTCCTCCTCCTCTTCCTCCTCCTCCTCCTCCTCTCTACTGCTCTCCCTCTGGAGACTTCAGCCTGATTGGATTCTGAAAGAGAGATCGAACATAGAGGTCAAAGAGAGCCTCGAGGACCATCCTCATCTGAGTTGCATGTGTGTGTGTGTGTGTGTGTGTGTGCTGCCACAAGCCTCTGGTCAATTCATGTGCACTTTGACAGCGAAAAAGCATCTTACGAACTGCAAACCTCATTACAGGTTATACTGGGATTTATTGACATCTATCTCTCTGCGGCGTAATGAGCTCAGATCATATGCGTGCATGTAGATTATTAACCTTTCGTTTACAGTGTACCATTGAGGCGATTTATCACTATACGTTCGCCTTATTAATCATACTATACGGGACATGAGGACACGTTTTTTTGCTGACTTGAATCGCGCTGTGTCCCTCCAATTTTGCAGCTCTACGAACATGCAGTACAATACTAATAGAGGCTGCCGCGCCTGGGTTAAACCCACGCTCAGCCACATAAGCACCGTGAAGTCAATTAATTTCTGGCTGCTTAATGACTTGGAACCTCGGTGGTGCAGACACCCCTCCCCTCGCCCACATCTCCGGATTGATTGAGTGGATTTTTTTGGACATGGCGCAGAATCCACAGATATGCAGTGAGGAATGATGATATTCAATTTTCCTATTACTGCGAGTTAAAACACCATCAGGATCCTGGAAAAAAACAAAAAACAACACACTGGCAGAATTCATACGTTTATGTCAAAAAGGTGAATTTCAAATAGGTCATTGTGCTGCAGAGAGAGCTGCCTGACAGGACAGACCAGGCTTTGGGATGTGTTTGCCTTAACCCATAAACTATAATGCACATGACACGCAGGTATAATGTGAAGGTCACAGTGTACTCTGTGTACATGTCACATGTGTGCACGGAGTGGACTTTTCTCCCCTGGATATCATCATTCTAACTGCACGGCGCAAGGAGGCGAATAATTACGTCACTCAGAAAACCATCAGTCCTCCACGCTTGGGTCACTTCCTTGTCCTCCCTGTTCTCCCTCTCGGCCCCGCCCCTCCCCGTTCTCCTGCCCCTGCACCACATGGATGTCTCCTTGACGGGGTTGGAAAACTGCCCCTCCGCAAACTGTCCGCTTGTTTATTTCCTGTGATTCCTGAGAGAAGCAAAAAAAATGCACTGATCACTATCCCTGCTGTTCAAGGCTACCTGAAGGTTCTTGTCCTCTCGGTCTCTCCTGGGCATAGGAGAACGGAGGGAGGGAGGGAGGGGAAAAGACAGGGGAAGGAGAGAGAGATCGAAAAAGAGAGGGGGAAGAGAGAGAGAGAGAGATAAGGGAGATGTGGGGAGGCAGGTTGTAAGTGAATGAAAGTGTGTGTGGGTGAGGGAAGGTGGGGTGGGCAAGCCGTGAAATTGCTCCAACACCGGCGACACCGCTGTGCACACTGCCTCCACCGAGGCCTCGGTCTCCTGCAATAGGAATCCCCACCACCACCACCACCACCCCCCACAAGCCCTCAGCTCCCAAACCCCAGACCCCCTCCTGTCTGTCTTTTTTTTTTTTTCTTTCCAGGTCTGTTGCACACGGGGCGGAAAAGATCGTATTTATCACCTGTCAGCATTTGGCAGCCCTGAGTTACGCGACGCAGGACAGCATAAAATTATCATACACAGGCATGAAATTACAAAACCGCCCGGGGACCCCACAACAAAATTATTTCATTTTTTCTCTCTCTCCCCCCCCCAAACAAAAAAAAAGGATGGAGGGTGTTTGGTTGCGAGGTGAGGGGGTGACAGGTGAGAAGTGGGGGTGACAGACGGAGGGTGCAGCAGAGAGATGTCGGAGGCGATGTGATAGAGAGAAAACTCCAAGAGGACATTTCGGGAAACTGTCCTTCACACCCGATGTGTGACAAAATAAAGTCTGACTCCGGCTTAGTGGTGGTGACGCCGCCACCCTTGCTCCAGCCTCACTTCTGTGGTGGTGGTGTAGGGTGGGGGTGTGTAGGGGGTCAAATGTCCATCTGCTGCTCACTTTTGCTGTACATCAGCAGTCTTTTGCCACTTTTCATCACTGCATTAATGAAGGGACATTAAATCATAATTTAGTGACAGAGCTCTGAATGTTTTGTGAAATGAGCAGGATGTCTTTGGCTCCATGCACCAAAAGTGACAGAATTACAGTTTATTCCACAGCAGCGAGGCAACAAGTGGTTGTTCTGGGGACAAATGACATTAGGGTGGACGAGTAGACAGACTAGAAGAAGCTCCATTGTAAAGCTGGACAGTATACTGATATTACACCGTTATCATGATATGAGATGGTATATGTCTTAGATTTAAGATATTCTTATATCCTGTTTCATTTAATGATTTAAGTATTGTACTGTACTACTATTTCAGGAGACTATTTTCATTATTATACCACATTCTATTACCACTCCACAATATAGCAAATATTGTGCTTTTCACTCCACTACATTTTTCTGATAATGTTAGTTATTAGTTACTTTGCAGATAACATGTCGCATCACAGCCAAATTAAACATTTTAAAAGGATAATTCCCCCCAAAATTGAAAATTCAACCATTATCTAGCAGTTTTGCAGTCCACAAAACATTTCCAGAGCTTCACAGCAAAGTAGTGTTGTTGCCTTCTCCTCATACTACTGAAGTAGATGAAGACTTGTTTTCAACGTGATAAAACAACCGAGAAAAAAAAAACAAAAAAAACATTTAATGGTGTAATCCAAGTCTCCAGAAGCCTTAACATCCTAAACTGTTTTGAAAGGATGTTATTTAAACACTTTTAATCTAAAATCTTCACTGTAGCTGCTGAGCCTAAAGTCTTTGCTAAAGTTTTTGCTGTAAAGCTCCAGAAATGATTTGTGGACTACAAAACCTCAACAAATTTATCCTTTAAATTCATTGATTTAACAACTGGATAAAAAACAATTATGATAATAAAGAAAAAGTACTTAACATAACAGATGCTGTTACAGAAGTGCTACTGGTATGAGTGACTTTCAGTGTTTAAGTTTTTTTGTTTTGTTTACATCTCTGATCTCAGTATCAATACTGAAGTATTTGGTCAGTTATGAGATTTGATTTTGTCGCCCAGTGCTACCACTGACAAAGTGCTTTTGAGATTTAAAAATATTGAGATAAATGTTGTGTATCTTGGTACAGCCTAAAAATATTCCAACATTATTTTATGTTAAGGACATATCACTGCCATACTATTTAAAGTTTACCATTTTAAAAACAAAGTGTTGAGAACATGTTTCTGTTCCACCTATTAAAAGAGTGTTTAAAGAGACCTGTTTCACCTGCCCTTTGAAAGCCTCCTTCCTTGAGACCTTAGACCATTATTGGGTGCGTTTTAGAGAGAGTGTGTGTGTGTGTGTGTGTGTGTGTGTGTGTGTGTAGGCGGAGATGGCATTGACAGAGGGAGAGGTGGCTTTACATAGGTCCTCCATAATGCTGTGGGTATACTAAATGCTTCATTAACGCCACACACAGGAAATGGAGGGTCAATATTTATAGACCCCTGCGCAGAGCACTATGTAGATACGGGATCTATTGGCTTGCATTCTAGGGAGGGGAATCAAATTAAGTCGACGAGGGACTGGAGTTTTTCTCTCGGTCTCTCTTCCTCTATGAGGCGGTCAATTTCCCAACGATCGCCGGTGGTGGCTGGCCGCCACAGGCTTGACCCCAGATCTGTGGCGAGGAGGGAGAGCGGCGCCGTCGCAGGAGTCAGTGAAGGTGGCAGAGATGATATCCATCTTTTTCCCCAATCCACCTTTATTCTATTTCTCCCCCGACTTATTCTACTTTTTTCCCAATCTGTGTCGGTGTATTTTTAAACTCTCATTTAATGCGAAAACTTCCATCATTGTATTTAACCGATGAAAGGAAATAACCGACTCGTGGACTTTTTACTCCACGTGGTGGTGAGGAATGTGCGAGGTAAAAAAAAAAAAAAAA
>CAEMYA010000002.1:3184625-3200828 GCA_903131615.1 Diplodus sargus | reverse complement strand
GGAAAGGGGGGGGTGGGGGTGGGGGGGGGAGAGAGGAAAAAAATGAAGAAATATGAAAAACAATTTAACAATAATAATGACGCTGATGATAAAATTAATTATGCCCAGGGATGGCGGATGAGGAAAAAAAAGAGTAGGAGGCCTCGGCAGCAGTCGCTCACTTAATTTGATTCCCAGACGCTGGCGGATATCAGGTGCCATTTGACAAGCAGACACAATGAGTGTGTACTGCTGAATCTCGACATGGCTCTGTGTGTGTGTGTGTGTGTGTGTGTGTGTGTGTTATCCTCAACAAAGGTGCCGCTACAAGCCTCTAAGACAACACATGGGGTGGTTCTTTTTCTTTCTCACAGTGTGTGTTCGCAGTGACACTGTGTATGACTGCACACCCTGCAGACAACACAGCAAATGTACACGTGGGCATGCGTACGTGCCAGCCCACCCACATCTCTGCCTCGCACATCCCCGCTCAAGAAAAAGAAAAATACATTCTGCCTTTTTTTTTTTTTTTTTCAACTGCAAACCACATCTGTAGCCGGCACCGGCACACAACTCTGCAAACATGTTGCAGTGAGTGATGTTGCCTCCATCTACCAAATGTAGATTTTCCACAACATGTTTTTATTTCCTTAGTCTTATGAAACATGCAGCCTCTCCCCGGGGACTGTGATTGACACATACAGGCTTTAGGGATCGGAGTCAAGCATGACTGGCTCTCTTGGGGGGTTAACATTTTAGAGTATTTTTCTCCATAACTACTGCCGTAGTGATGTCTTCTGTGGCAGAGCCGCCTCGTGCTGCTATAGTAACTCGTCTCATTAAGATAAACGGTGAGATCATCCTGGGTGGGGTCTGTTTCAATCTCCCCGCATCTCATGTTGCATTATCACGCCTGTCATCATGCGTGTGCCACGCTGTGTCCCTTTGTGTTATTTACACTGCGGCTTAGCACTTCCAGCTTCTCCTCGTCGTGTTTTCCAAAAACCTCGCAGTGTGCGAGCCGAGTAATAAAAACATCCTTATCTTCCTTATCGGGAGAATCTTTAAGGTTTAGGCTCTCACTTTCCGCCTTCCTCTGTGGGTATCTTTACGTCCGCCTGTATATGTATGCGTGAGAGGAGAAAGATGAGAGCGGGAGAAGGAGAAGGAGAAAGAGAGGGAGAAGGAGGGGAGGGCTTGATAGAAGTGAAAGGGGGCAGAGACCGGTGGCTGCATTGATTTAATTTGCGGAGGTTTGCACGGCGGCGAGGCCTCCCTTTTAACGATCACTAAATTGTTTTCTGACAGAACCCCACCAAGCAATTTCTCCCCCCCGACATTTGATTTACATATGATCTTTAAACACCGCCGAGGCCGCGCTAGCTATTTGGTTATCATTCAAATCACTCTCCTCCGTGTCACACTCCGGGATAGGTCACTCTCCTCATGCCGGCTCCAGAGACGAGACGGCGGCGAGGGAGGCGAGAGGGAAAAAGAGGAATGTATAACTAATGAAATAAATTGATTAAGGTTCGAAATCAATTGGTTTGCCGCCCGCAATGAAGATCTAGTGCTTAATTTAGCATGGGCCCTGCAAGGCTCGGCAGTAGCAGCAGAAAAGAGAACTGGAAATCTAATTGGCGCTAAATGAAGTAGTGTACAGTAATGTGCACGGGGACACTAAGAGGGGTTCCCATCTTCTCCCGTTTCACGCTCCAATCACCTCCTCCCTCTTTGAGTGCATTCAAAGCACACCTCAACTTTGATTCTCCCTAATGCTTTTAATAAGCCCAGTTTATTGGAATGAAGGTAAAAGACAGAGAGGGAGATCAATTTGCATGTCTTTGAAGAATGAAAGAAGCGCACCCTTTAACCTGAGAAGTCAAAATCTCAGGAATTGTGAGCATGCTGATGGGGAGTAATGATTGCAGCGTTTTTTTGAAACGCACGAAACATCCTGACAGAGGTGGATAAAAAGAAATGCGAAGGTATTTCTGATCATGTGTGCGACCGAGGCCCCTTGATTTCATCTTCTTCCACAAAATTGCCACGATGCGCACTCGCGCAACATCCTCCGGTCTATTCGCTTCCTTGCAGTGACGGACGGAGGTGTGCGCCGATTTTTCCAATGTTGTGATGCTTTACAAAAGATTCATTTATCATGTCGTTTTGATTGCCGCGCGCACGACGGCGCTGCGGAAAAGGTTAAGTTAAGTTTAAGCCAATTAGAGTCCCGCTGAGTACGACGGGGTCCCCCTGCACATTGGCACAATTAAGGCTGATCTTTAAGATGAGACACACTGCCAGGCGAGCCGCTCCCCGTCAAAACGGAGCAGCGGTAAAGCACAGCGACAAAATGACATTATCTGTCTGCTTGTTCTACACCCTGACTAATGTAAAGTGAGGCTCTGACATTAAGAGGAGTCATTTTAAAATGTGCTCCGCAGAGGCCTGTTCCATGTTGACTCGTCCCATTTATTCTAAATGTTAGCACTAAGAGGAGAAAAGTACAAATCTGCTACTTGGATATGATCTATTCTTTCTTTCAGCTTGCTCAAGTAAAACTGGCAAATTTGTGGCCAAGTGATGGGTGGGAGTGGGCAGCGTCAATAAAATTCATAGGTGGTGAAGAAATGGGCATTGATTTTTTTCCCCCTTTCTCTGTCTTTTATGAATGTGTTCCACCTTTTCTTACCTTCCCGGACTGCTTTTTACAAGACAGGTTTTAGTGAGTCGCCATAAAAGCAATGAGGAGCTACTTAAGTGCACGACGGGGACAGACCCCTGTAAAGACCATCAACAACCTTCCTCAGCCTTCACTTCCTGTAGAGGGGGGAGCGTGGGAGGAGGAGGATATAGGAATGTCAAAGATAGTAAATAAAAATGAAAGTAATTGTGAAAAAAGACATTTTCTAAATCCTGCTTTTTTTTAGTGCCTCAGTCATGTTAAGCAGCCGCAGGGAGAGGTTCCTGCATGGGTCTGTTCACATATAGAGGCAATAAACCACCTGGATGTTATCTAAAGCAAGACCGCGTGCAGCCTGATTAAAACCGGTGGAGTTTGTTTCCATCTTTTTTGATTACAAATGCAGTTGTAAATTGTGAATCGCTTCCCGTTATAGCTGGCCAGCGCTTTTTTTTTTCTCGCTATAGTTTCCAGAAATGGCTTTTCCATCCAGATGTCTGCGGAGAAAGCAAGCTATCACAGATCCGGCGCTGCAGGGTCACTTCTGCTCTCCATCTATCAGTCGCCTAATAAACAGCCTAATTTCTTACTTTAATGAAGCTGGTGTTTGGAAGGAACGTCACCCCTTTCCAAAGCGTGCTCGGCCCTGAGTGTGAGTTAATGCTTGCAGGAGGCCAGGAATCGGTCCCTACCTGGGCTGCCGGAATGATTTCAACAATTATGGATTCGGTTAGTCTCTGCATCAATATTAACAGTAACTAAGACTGGAAGTTATCGGACATGCACTCGTGGCCGTGCACGCTTATGCGCTGTAATAGTGATTTAGATGAATTATGGATTGGAATATGCTGTCTGTCATTTCAGGGATTTGTACGGTTGATTGTAAGTGTCTTTACACATATATATATTTATGGGGATACAAGAATGAATGATGTAGAGGAATATGTCAAGCTATTGAGATGGAGAGAGCACGAGGGGGAGAGGAGGATGCTATTGCGAGTGGCTCAGAGTAGGAGAGTTATCAAAGTGGCTCTATGCATGTGAATGAGTCTATCGATCGCGGGGCGGATCGATGCTGTATTTATAACACAGGGGAAGGCTGAATCAATGCATACTTAATGTGTAGAGAGGCGGGGACGCTGGGGCAGGGGTGCAGGACGAGGGCAGGAGGTGGGAGGAGACGAGGGGGTGCGAGGATGGAGGAGAGGGTGCTGGCTTGTTAAATAAGCGCCGTTTACATTTTCTGTTTACTCAGCACTAGCCGGGGCTGTGTGTTTGGAATGCTTTAGTGCGGGAGGTTACGCGTCCCTCACATCAGAGCCCGTTATTCTGATGAGCTGTCAATCACAACTACGCGCGGCGAGCCACGCGATAGCAATAGTTCATCGTGAGTCTTAGCCTTCACAGTAATGAATGATTTAAAGACTTAATGGGTAGGAATTCTGCCTTAAAATGTCAAAAATCAAGTAGACAATTGTTATATATTTTGTAGTTGCATGTTCCCAAATGTTTCCAACAATGTTCAAACCTGAGGAATCCACAAAAACTCCACTCAAGATAAAGGTGCGGGTCATTTGGTTGCTGCTTCCGGGACAGACGAGTCTAAACTTAACACAAGTAAGACTTGAAACCGTCTGTGAACATTTGTGCCACATCAGATGCATATTCATTAGCAGCGGTCTTTCTTTAAAAGTTTATTTACCACAAATAGAGCGATCATTTTTGTTTATTTGGGTTAATCAGATTACTATGCTGTACATTAGCGGTAAGCCAATGTTAGCAAGCAACGTTAGCTCCTCCTCCTCCTCCTCTCTGTAACCACACTCTCAAGAAGTGCTTGAATTTCCCCTCTTCATCCAACATGATCGCCGCCGCAGTCAGGTTGATAAACAGGAGTGAAAACAGAACCACATTTTAATCCCAAAAGTTAAAAACAAAAAATGGCTCCAGATCACAGCAGGGTCCGATGTGACTCGGGGTCTTTTCTGGCTCTGCACCTGACTCTCCATCTCAAGCCGGCTCTGAGAAGCTACATCCTCAAATGTTTCATTCGTACTGGAAAATCTCAGTTTTTTCCTCGCTGCCTTTCACAAAAATTCACACAGCAGTCCTCTGGCGCTCGAGCTGCAGATGCAACAGTCGTCCATGTTGGAGGAGTCTCTCAAGGAAGGCCTCCAGACTCCCCTCTCCACATGCTGTTATCATACAAAACAATTAGCATTTTAATTGTTCCGTGTTTTCTTTCATTTGTTCCACTTTGTTTTCTCTTCTCCTGCATGGGTGTATGCCTGAGAGGGTGCATAATTACAACAATATCCTCTGGTTTGAGAAACATTTCCTTTGAAAGAATCAGCGACTTTCCTTTTAATCAATTTCAATTAACTGAACGTGTAATTTTGCCTCCGAAGAACTGACTCTGCAATGTAAATGCTTCGAGGAACCTGGAGAAGAAGAAAAAAACAACTACATGTCAGTTAGAGTTTTGGAAAAAAAAGAAAAGCAGACTTAAATAAAATGCAGTTTAGCCTCATTTAACATGTGAAACACAGGCAAAATTCCACATTCAACTTCAGGTCCAACATGTCTCTGACAAGGCAGGAAGTGACGAATGCGACCGGCTGATCCTTCCCTGCGGACACATCACATGCTGACGGCAGGAGTGGAGCTCGAGCATCATGTCGTGTCGGGATTCTTCCGCTCAAAGTGCTCCCAGAGAACACATAACGTTTTACTGCTTTCTCCTGGCTGGGAATTTTTTTGGTAAGAATACTCCTGTGGGTCTGATTTGGTTTTTGACTTTTATAGCGTCCTACTGAAGACTGAAGGAGTGGACTCACTCACTGCCTGCTGTAAACACACACGCAGGGGTACGCGCACATACACACACAGGCTGATATTTATAGTAGGAAAGGGCTATATGGGCTGTTTCCTATACCTTTTCCTAAAATGTCATCTAGTCGGAGGATACCACCAGTGTTAGAGGCTGTTATGTTCCCTACAGTGGCCATGACCTGAGGCGGCAAAGTCATTAAACTAGCCATGCGTCCTGGTTAATTAAAGGTTAAGTCAATATAACACAGAGGCCTTGAAGCCAACAAACAACAACCAGCGGGCTAGTCTTGTGTGAAGGGTTAAGAAACCAGATATGACTGACATAAAAATCCCGATCAGATACATTTACAGTATTTGGATGTTATTGCTCATCATAAAACAATATGGCCACAGCCTTGACCAAACGCTACAGTGTGCATCCAGCTCATCCGGTGCTGTTGGGGATATCGTTAGGTGTGGTTAAGTTTGACCTGCCCGCAGAGAGACGCCTTGAGAAGTCGTCACAGCTGCTGTTAAAGGGGTCTGGCCAAGGTGAGCAGTCTGGCCGTCCAGCAGGTGCTCGGCAGGATGACTTTTTCCCAGAGATTTATGTCCCCGAAAACCCACGGGGAGGGTTCATGGAAAGCTTACAGAGGTCAGGGAGCTGAGTTTCAGCTCTGTGTTAATTTTTATTTCCATGTGGATCAAATTCTGCGAGAGAAAGAGTAGAAGGCTTGCTATATCTTTCTGGTTTCAGGTTTTAAGTCCTAAAAGATATAAGCAGTGTTGCGTTTTCCAAACAGCACATGTATGGCAGTGATACAAGAGACAAAAACAGCATTGTAAAATGTAGCTATTTATCATGGTTTACACAGTAAAGGAATATACGGGGAAAATTGTGTTTTTGCTTTCCTGTACTGTATATATGAAGCTAGCAGCTGGATAGCTTAGCTTAGCACAACAAATAAGCACAGATAAACCATCAGCCTGACTGAGGTTTAGGCTGGAGTTCTGATCCCATTCAGTGTATCTTGCTGTGTTGAACTTAAGCGAGGAATTTCAGTCGTTCACATACCTCGAGTTCATCCGATCTACTGCACACTCAGAACTTCTGTTGCAGAGGTCCAAAGAAAGTGCAGGGTCAAATTTGGTACAACTAGGACATGTGACTCACTCAATATTAATACATTTCAAATCAACTGACCGCTTTTAAAAATCGGGTTGTTTTACACACAAATGGAGAAAGTCCAAAGATTTGCCTGTGTATAATCTCGAACATGCACACGCTGCTAAGATTTAAAAATGTTGGCACATCACACATTACAGATAAGGTTATCGTAAAGACTCCTCTCATGTGATCTCATGGGTACGCAGAAGAAAACAAAATAAAGATAAGCGTGGTGCAACAAGTTACTGTAGGAACACGTCGCAGTGAGAAGAAAAAGCAGAAGGTTCAACAAGTCCGAATGAGTGGGACGGGGTGAAATCCACATCTTGTGGATGTGTTTTGCTGTGTGGGTGACTGTACTGAACTATTTGGTTTTGTGTTGTGCTCCAAATTCACTTTGGGCAAATAGGGCACAGCTACTTTGTTACAGTTTCAGACCTACTTTTCATCGGGAAGTTTGGAAAGAGAGGATCTATTTCACAGATACAACTCAGACCCAACACAGTGCTATACAGTTTCACCATAGTAAAGTATTGTAACATAGTTAGGATGGAAGTTTCAGGAGAGGGTGAAGTGTAAGTATAGGATGAATATGTTTCCAAAAATGAGCAGTGCTGCACATGTGCATGTCTGACAGGCGTCTGGCCTTGACTGGGAGACTCAGTTCAGGACGTATGCTTTTTATAGCTCTTCCCCCCATTTGAAACTCACATCTAAAAAGCAAACATTTCTCTCTCTCTGTTCATGCGCACCATGCGGGTCCCTGGTCTCCTGCACATGTTGGCGCCGCTCCAGCACCGGCATCTGCTTTCTGCGTCCCGAGCCCCATCCAGCACCAGGAATCCCTCCTCCGGATGGAATGTTTCTGTTCACGGGAAAATAGATCCCTGCAAACTTCTGCGCTGGTATTCAGTCTGTGTACAGCCCGAGACGCTGTAAGCTGTTCATAATGATAAGACCTTTCACAACAAGGAGGGCTTTCGCACACTCAGCTGAATGCGAATTGGCAGGTTCAATAGGCCATTAGTGCAATACGGGGGGAAAAACGCTGCACCAAACATGACATAAAAAGTCGCAGCAGCTCAATAACACTCCCTGTTATCATGATACAGTACAAGCCGCTGATGCCTTCAGTCTGTGTACTGACTGACGGTAGCTGTGAGGCCTATTGTAATTTACCGTGATAACATGTCATGTACAACAAGTACACTCGATATTTATTCACATGAGCTTGCTGGGTAATAATACAGCATCCAGGTAGCTACGGTAGCTATGTCATGCTACTTCTCACAATCAGCCTTTTAATGTCAAGAAGAGGTAACCTCAAACCAGCATGTGCAGTAAAGCACTATCCACCCACCTATAGTGCACACGCACAAAAAAAAGGTGTGGAAGCGTCACCCCTATAACTCAATTTAGAGTGGGATGTTAAAGTGAATACACAATGTGAGAAATGAGCGTGCAGTTACAGTTGAAATATGGATGTTCACAGGTACATATATTTGTCGGCACGCGGAATCATTTAATCTCACCTCTCAGAGAGTGGAAAATCCTTTCACGAGTAAATTTATCCTGTGATTAATCCCGGAACAGTAGAAAAATATTATTCATGAATTTTTCAAACGTTCTAAACATCGAATTCAGCACAAGGAGGAACCTCGGAGATGTGCTCGGCGGCCAGGCTTTAGAAGCAACAGAATACATGTAACGGGATTATGTGATCAGGATACAAAAACAAAGAAGATTGTATTCTGTTAAAGTTACATGTAATTGGATTACAGGTACAGTCAGTACTAACAGGATTACTGTTTTAAAATCAACAATGATTAACTCGTCTGTCACCGTGCACATGTGCACGCATGACAACAACCCAAAAGCAACAGGAAATAATTCAGTTACGTTGCTTCATACTGGGATACTTGGATTACATTACCAAGGAGGTAATTAGTAACTGTATCGGAATACATTTTTAAAGTAACCCTCCCAAATGACATTTCAAATGGACACTTTTACATTAACGGACATTAAACCTTAATCACTAAAACTACCTTTACATGATAGTGGTGTCAAACTACGGACTGTCCAACACTCGGAACCAACGTGCATGCACATAATTTTCTCCTTTTATCCCTCCTCATTAAAAAAAGTTGAACTAATTGAATGTGTAATATTAAAATGAGAAAACAGCAAGAGCCCTGGCCACTGAGATGTGTGTTTCCTGTGGAAATAATTATCTGTATAAAGCACATTAAAACAGAGGGGGGGAAACGGGGAGATTTGAGGAGCCGCGCGTGGCCGACAACAGATTCCTGATGTATTGCTTAGCAAATTTCATTAAGGGTAAGAATGGCCCGCGCTAAAGCCCGGCAATATCACTTGTGTTTTTTTAATTTGTCAGGTAATTTGTTACAGTGTGATTGAAGAAAGCGCTCATGTAATTGGAAAGAGTCAATCTATGAAGGGAGAGGGGGCGAGGACGGATGAGGGGAGGGAGAGAGAGAGAGAGAGAGAGTGAGAGAGAGAGAGAGAGAGATGATGGTGGAGATGGGGGGGTGGAGAGGAGGAGAAGGTGGGGCGGGCAAATTGGACACAAAGAGCACGTTTAACCCAGACGGAGACACCGGCAGTGGACAGGAGAGAGACAGAGGAGATAAATAGAAAAGCAATAGAGAAAGTGAGAGTAAATAAAAGCAGGTCGTGGATAAATGGAAACTCATTTTAATTCCTATCCAGAGACAGTATCTTCGGTGAGGGAAACTCTTTGGTGCTTCGCAAACATTACTCAGGACGCACGCGCGTGTGTGTGTGTGCTCGGGCTGCGTGGATGTGGTCACTCGCAACACTTTGATATCTAACGTTCTCTCAGACTTGAAACACTCGCAGAAAAGGCTGAGATCATGGTGGCCTGCCCAGGGCTCAGGCTGGGTGTGGGCCGCGCTGCTCGCTCCAAATGCTGCGGCACAGCCTGGACGAGTGACTGGACTCCTCTGATGAATCACACGCAACCTTTTACAAGACATTTGGGTCACTAGGCCACATGTGTGGGTGTATATGGGCTAGTTTCACAGTTGATGTCATAAATTACTGCAGTTACATGACAGTTTGTCTGCGTGTTATAAAAGATTTGTGTCTGTCCTTCACAGAGGTGAAATGCAGTCAGAAAGTCGACATTTCCACGACCGTCTCAAACTCTTCCTAAAGTCTTATTTTTGTTGCTTCTTTTCTGCATTCCTGAGGTAAAATGACAGGTGTTTTGCATCTAATTCTTCCCCGAATGCTGTCGTCTGGATGCCGCTGATTGTAATCACGAGGACTGATGATGCTCGGAGCCTTTTTCCTTCAGTAACTTCGGGGGATCTTTCAGCCAGCAGGAGGCTTGAACGGCGAAGTGCTTTAACCAACAATCAGACGCAGAACAAACACGAGCCGACGCCGTGTACAGAGCGCTCGTTTTTAAATTTATGATTGGAAAACAGCTGCCGAATCGTCCAAATAAAACAGTGGCGCGCTCGCTCTAGGTATACGAAAAATATGTTTGTTTACTTCGCAGGATCAATTAATTTAAATTACCTGCGTAAACATATTTTTATCCTCTAAATACCTTTTTTCAACACACAAATGCTGTTTCCACCTTAAACTGCTGCAGCTGAATGTCTGTATGAGTATGTTTCTGGTGCGGCTCTGTACATTCACAGATCCTTTAAATAAACAGAAAAGCCTACGTTACGGGGGCATTAGACGGAAACATAAGTGTGAGAGTACTTTATTACTTGAGGTTTTTCGGGGCTGAGAGGTTTTGGTTAAAGCACCGCAAACATTATGACATTATTTTGATGCAAACTGTTACTTTTGCTAAGACAGTCGACAACTTGTGTGCCTGGTTGTTATGTTTCAAGCCTCTGGTTGCAATTATGTGCATCTATAAAAAAAATGAAATAGAAAAAAAGTCAAAGAAAATGACACAACTGCTGCGAACACTGTCATATCTCCTCATCATATCTCACTGTTGTAGAGACAGCTTAAATGTGACTTATCTAATACGTGACAGAAAACAGTGTGACATTGACATTGAAAAACTGCTCGTGGCGTAACAGTCTTAAGATTTAAAAAGCTTACCCGACGCTAATGAAGTGCAACTTCTCCACTCGTATTGAGTCATTCTTGCTCACGCCGAGTGCCTGAGACAATATTTGTTTGTAACTGAGGAGACACGTGTATAAAGTTTGGGCAATGTGTGACACTCAAACAAAAATCAAAAGTATTTTAACTCATAGCTGGTTTGACACTCACCGCAGAGTACTGAATGTGTGTCTGTTCAATTTTCAAATTTTATCTTGCGACAACACAGCTTATGGTCTGGTTACGTTTAATCACAAAAACAACTGGGAAAGAGTCAGGAAAAGATGATATCATGGCTAAAAATAACCGTTTTGTCTCCTTCAAATGATCCAGTGGTGTCACCTGAACAAACAACTCAGTTGAAACACAGTCTTGAACAGTAGTTACTGGCTTGGCAGCCTCCTCACCTGTAACTCCACCCCTCTTCCTGAATCAAAAGTCAGGTCAAGAACATGTTATGTGAAAATGATACGAGATGTTTTGCAGAAATGTCCACATAGTTACTGTCCAAGACGAACAGCATCACAACACTTTACCTCCTGTCTGTCACACACACACGACACTGTTCTAACCAATCAGGAGCTAGCAAGACTTGGACTAAGGTCAATGTGGGACAATCAGAGAGGAACATTCAACAGGTTACTGTAACTGCATGTACATATGCAAATAATAATTGTGTGCTTACGTACATCTACAAATAGCCAGCTATTTACACATTGTACACGTGTTTTTAGCAAATTAACTCTAAATAAATAAAACGAATTAGCTTTATGGTACTTCTTACAGTACGTTACCTATGACACAAACACATGTGACCGGATTTGCAGAACTGCCAACATTTTGTCGTGGCAACTGGGCCGGGTATTTAACAAAAGGCTGAGTGAATCATCAGCATTTCAAGTTCATTCCAGCAATAACTATTCACACATAGTCCATGCTGCACACCGAGGAATAGGGATGCACAATGGTATTGGGTAGTCATTGGCCAATAAATGCTTAAAAATAAAATACTGACATCGGCCTGTAAAGATCATTTTTGCCAATATGACATTCCTGCACACTTTTCACCGCTGCATGGACGAGCCCTTTTCATACAGAGACTTCGCATTATCGCCACAATGAAGGCCAGACTTTACGTCGCCTCTGTTTGATCGCACTGGACCAAGCAGCGATGGCTTAAAGCTGCTCCGGCACGTCATTTCATACAGCATGAACCAAAAGAGGAGTCACGCGGAAAAAAAACTCACGTATGTCAACCTTATGGGTGTCAACCTTAGGATGTGTACTGTGACGGTAGGGAGGGATGCTGTGTTCTGGGGGAAAGTTCACTGAAGTCTCAGTGATTTTTTTTCCAATACCCGTTGCCAGAGACAGTAACTACAACAACACAATAGTGGAAGGAGACAAAGACGTGGTGAGCTGAAGTTTTTTGCTCGAATCCACAACACACAATCACCGCCGTTCAACTACAGCAGTTGCCTGGCTCTGCTGCCGGGGAGAGTCGGTAGGCTGACACACACTTTTCCACATATGGATGCTGTAATTTATTTCCTCAAATAAGTTGCCAAAGACATTACCAGTTACCACATTACTATTGTTTGGTCCTGTAACTTTTTACTTACTTTGTGGGTTTAGGTGTGAGTCATTACTCTTTTACTGGATGTTTGAAGGATCTCTTTAGTTGTCAGTCTGAACACCATCAGACCAACACACCCCTCCTGGCTTTTCCATTCACACAGACGCTAGCTCGCCTCTGCTGCGGCTCTGATACTACCTATGGTGGCGGATCAGAGCCGGAGTAAAAGACCTTTCCCCCTCTCCGCATCTGTAACTTTCACACCGGCGGTGAGGCGGATCGTTGGCGCATGATTCCCGCACTGAGAGGGGAGTGTGAACTGGGGCTTCATATCTATCAAAAAAAGGTGGAAGTTGCGTTCATCATAATATCATGATGTTTTACTGAAATCTGATTTTTTGGGAGATTTGATTCCACGCACCACGAAAAGAGATAAAGCGAGGGGTGTGCGTGTTGCGAGACGAGAACGTCGATTAAGTAATATTTTCAGTTCGCCCAGTGAAAGCATACATACTGAAAAACATTATATTTGCATCTGAAAGTGGGCCGATACGGTACGAGTGAGCATGAGAGACGTCATGCACTCTGCAATTAGTTGGAAAGAAACATACATACATCTGCAATCTATCTGGGAAAATATCAGTATATTGGTTATCGGCAAAGATCCGATATCATGCAGCCCCACCCCGAGGCATTCTGGGACGTAAGTCAGTCCTGTATTCAAATAAAATAAGCAATCATTAATCAAATAAACCAGGATGCACTGTGATTTCTACAACCCTTTCACAATAAATCCCATGAAAATGAATGACATGTTCAGCACATAAAGGTATTCTCCTCTTCGGTTCCATACTTGGCAGAAATATGTGAAGTGCAGACACGTGCGTGCTCGTGGGGGTGTACACTGACACACTAACACTCTCACGCTCATGCAAACAGACAGCATTCATATATCTCAGAGGGCCTAATAGGTTGTGTCTGTCATTTGAGTGTATGATGCAGCGGTGGCAGTGTGATATGTTGCTATGGAAACATACTGGCATGTCTCTTGCCGCGGTGCTCTGCGCATTTCATCACACTCGCTACAATAATAAGCATAATAATGTGGGTGGCGAAGAGAGAGTGTTTTAAACAGGATAAGATCGCATCTAAATTGATGTCAGTTCGATCAAGATGACAGCATCCATCCGAATTTGAATAAACGTCAGCGCGAGTGAGAAATAAAGGCTTAATGCGCGGCACAAAAAAAAAAAAAATAAAAAAAAAGATGTTGGGGATCATCAGGAGGAGTCTGTGTGTAGAAGCTGTTATTTAGCCGCAGCTCCCATTTCGTCCTTCTCCTTCTCCCCTCCGCGGCTTATTGGCCTTGGCCACCCTGTAATGTGTGGTGCCTACACTGCCACAATTCCTCCTGGCTCTCGGCTGAGTATGTATCGATTGCTTGCTGGTGTGTATTACGCTGAGGGAAGGTGTCAGAGTGAGGGAGAGAGGTGGTGGTGGTGGTGGGTGGGGAGGGTATGGAGGGAGGTGAGAGACAGAGAGGGGGTTAGGTGGAGGAAATATCCTGACAGCTCACTCATATGTTCGACAATAACACCTTCAGAACTTTGCTGGGAAGGCTGTACGGCAGTGCCGATCCGTGTTCGGTGCTACCCGCACCTGTATCTCCAGCTTTCACAATCGTGAATCCCCCCATTTTTTTTTTTTTACAGCCATAAAGACATTTTTACGAGAAAAACGGATAAATGCTGCATTCACTAAACCGCAATGAAGAATTCTAGAATTTCTAATTTCTCCCTCGCCTCCTCTATCTGCCCTTCTCCTGTGTCCAAGCATGGAGACGAGTTTCCCATTTATAATTCAGTGATACTGTATCAGGCCCTGTCCCCACGCAGCCCTTCCACTTTCCACCGGCCAGTGATTACAACGGGCTATATATAGGATAATCAGCGTATACGGGACTTCCCTCGTTCTCATAAAGGGAAATGAGGCATACAGTGGTGCAGTGTAGCCTGGCTTGGCTCAGCACAGTGCAGGGCAGCCTGGCATGCACACACGCACACGAAGCAGAGCGAGAGTGCAGATGTGAGTAGAAAGGGCAGGAAATAAGATAAAGAGGTTAATGTTTTGACATGCCACAGAGCGTTGCAGGGATGACGGATTTTTGCGGGCCAACCTGGAAGTTAGCATCGTGCTGGTACCGTCAAGAAAAAAGCCTGTGGGATTTTACAACTTGGATTATTGCTTTATGATACATGTTGATAAGCATGTTAGGCTACACACTAACTCAAACTAAATCAAAGTCAGATGACTTCAAGGTCTAGCCCACTCAGCTTCCTACCACACTATATAGTATAGATTTGTCAATCTACAAGTTGTAAAGTAAGAACTGTCGACAACTAAAGGCGGACTTTTGAACCACTGTGGTCTCATTTAGCCACCTGCTAGCTACCACCTTTTCTGAGACACGTACATGCTTAATAATTCAAAGCGTGGCGTATTAACTGACGTATTTCACGTTGTAGAACAAAACATGAAGATATTGTTAACCACAGACCTTTCTTCATGCATTTAATCAAGAACCCATTCAAAACACCCTGTGACTTCAAGACGAGGGAACGAAACTGCACCGATCCTAACGTGTTCCTGCTATTTGCTGTCATTCCTGCGACACTCTATAGCAATTTAAGTGGCAATTCAATTGACTTCACACTAGATACTCAGGATTAATGAAACTGTTTCCGAACGCACTGTATTTATTTATTTGCTCCTTCTCAAAGATTAGTTTATTTTGCTTGTCTCAGTACTCACTTCTTCACTGTAAGCACCCAATATCCCCACAGGGATCATTAAAGTTTCATCTAATCTGATCTAATCGAATCTAATATGCGCAACTAGGCTAATGTGTATCCACAGAGAAAGGCCTCCTCTCCTCCTCTCTCTCTCTCTCTCCTTCCCTTTCACCTGACGCTCTCACACTCTCCCACGATAATCCCCGCTCCTCTTGCCAGCACCAAAAGCATCACTGCAATCAAGTGAGGAGAGTATCTGGCCATGAGTATCCCTATGCAGCACATAACGGACGGGGGGAGTCTGATTCATAGTGGGCCTCTCTGCTCTTCATCACTTTAATAAATGGCCCAGGGGACTGGGGAACATTTTGCCTGCTACAGAAGTACTGATCAGAATGAGGACATTTAAGCTCTCTGTCTCTGCCACTCCTTCTACCTCACCTACTTCCTTTTGTCTCTTCTTTTCCCCGCTGCCCCCCCCTCCACTCCCTCTCTCCCCTACTGTCTTCCCTGGCCATGTCTGTCTGGGTGTCTGCCTTAAACAGGATAGATTCTCTCGGTGCTTTAAAGGATGGCTACATCAGAGGGCCAGCTGGCCTCAGTCCTTCATCAGCGACACTGACCTTCTGCTTGTCACCGCTTAAGCGGCCGTCACATCCACTCCACAGGCTCATCGGCCACTGCCACGGGGAAAAAAAAGCTAAAGAGCCACCTTAATCCAATACAGCGTCTGAAAGCCATGTAAACAGCCAGTGGTTTATGTACTGGGCAGGACGCAGTCTGTGTCAGGATGTGCGTTGCCATGTCGAGCCAGTGATGAAAGTTTGGCTGGCGAGCATCCTTTATGGAGGGAGATTAAAATATATAACTATGTCCAGTCTTGGAGCTGCGTCAGGGGCAATAACAGTCATTCATTGAAATAAAATAGTGTAAAACTACCAATAAGAACTCCATCATTCTTAAACCTTACGTTTCGGAGACCGGAACGCTCAGAATCAGGCCCACAACGAGGCAGCAGGTACTTGATGAAACTTTAACCTTGTGCAATGAAACCTGTGTAAAAAAAAAAAAG